>SJYX01022828.1:143778-183359 GCA_006410675.1 Oreotragus oreotragus | reverse complement strand
GGTTATGTTCAAAATATATAAAGAACTCATACAACTCAATATAAAAAATGCAAATTATCTTATTTTAAAATGGACAGAGGAATTGAAATATTTTTTCAAAGAAGACATAAAGATGGTCATATATATGGCCAATAGATACATGAAAAAGTGTTCAACATCACTAATCATCAAGAAATGCAAACAAAAAATCACAATGGGATAACACCTCATACCTGTTACAGTGGCTATTATCAAAATGACAAGAGATAAATGTTGGCATGGACAAGGAGAAGAAGGAATTCTTGTGTACTATTTGTGTTACAGCCATTATGGGAAACAGTATGGTAGTTCCTCAAAAAATTAAAAATAGAATTACCATATGATTCAGCAATTCCACTTCTGAGTTTATACCCACAGGAAAAAAAAATCACGATCTCAAAGAGATATCTATACCTCATGTTCACTGCAGCATTATTCACAATAACCAAGGCATGGATACATCCTAATTGTCCACTGATGAAAAATGGATAAAGATATATGTGGTGTATATACACAATGTAATATTATTTGAACATAAAAATGAAAGAAATTTTGCTATTTGCTACAACATAGATGAATTTGGTGGGTATTATGCTAAGTGAAATAAGCCAGATTTCAGATAGACTAATACTGTATAGTACCACTTAGTTGTGGAATCTAAAACAAAAGCCAGTTTCATAGAAACAGAGAAAAGAAAGGTGATTGCCAGGGCCTCGGGTGAGGGGAAAATGGAATATTGTAGGTCAAAGGGTAAAAATTGTCAGTTGTATTAAGAATAAGTTCTGGGGAGTTAATATACAGCATTGTGACTATAGTTAATAATATGGCAATGTACACTTGAAAGTTGATGATCTTAAGCATTCTCACAATACACACACAAAAGTTCACTATTGTAACTATGTGGGTTAATAGGTGTGTAATTATCTTGATCTTGGTAATCACTCTATGTTTTACATGTATATCAAATCATCACATTATTTTATATTGGAGCATAGTTGATTAACAACATTCTATTAGTTTCAGGTGTAGAGAAAAGATTTTCAGTTATACATATACATTGTACATTTTAAATATATGCAATTATATTTGCTAACTATTCTTCAATAAAGTTAATAGAAACAAAATAAGCAGAAGTGATAAATGTTTGAGTAGAAATCAAGGAAATTGAAAAAAAGAAAACAATATAGAAAATAAATGAAACAAATATCTGGTTCTTTGAAAAGATCAATAAAATCAATGAGCCTCCAGCTAGACTAGTGAAGGAAAAAAGGGAGAACACAAATTACTAAGATTAAAAATGAATGAGGGGACATAACAATAGATCACATGGTTCGTAAAGAATAATAAGGGAATATTATGAATAACTCTATGCCCACAAATTTGATGGCCTAGAATAAATGGACCAATTTTTTGAAAGAGATGTGTATAAGAGACAGCAATAGTATAGAGCCCACTTTACCACCCTTATGCAGAAAAGTACTGGAAGTTAGAGCCAAACAATAAAGCAAGAGAAAGAATTAAAAGGAGGAAGTAAAACTATCTCTGTTTGCAGAAGACGTAATCTTTTATCTCTCTATCTATACACACACACACACATATAAAATGCATGTTATTTATAGAAGAAAAAAAAAAGAAGCCATCAGAAAGAACTGTTAGAACTAGTGCTTACTCCTTGGAAGGAAAGTTATGACTAACCTAGATAGTATATTGAAAAGCAGAGATATTATTTTGCCAACAAAGGTCCGTCTAGTCAAGGCTATTGTTTTTCCAGTGGTCATGTATGGATGTGAGAGTTGGACTATGAAGAAAGCTGAGCACCGAAGAATTGATGCTTTTGAAGTGTGGTGTTGGAGAAGACTCTTGCGAGTCCCTTGGACTGCAAGGAGATCCAACCAGTCCATTCTGAAGGAGATCAGCCCTGGGTGTTCACTGGAAGGACTGATGCTGAGGTTGAAACTCCAGTACTTTGCACCTCATGCGAAGTGTTGACTCACTGGAAAAGACTGATGCTGGGAGGGATTGGGGGCAGGAGTAGAAGGGGACGACAGAGGATGAGATGGCTGGATGGCATCACCGACTCAATGGACATGAGTTTGAGTGAAGTCTGGGAGTTGGTGATGGACAGGGAGGCCCGGAGTGCTGTGATTCATGGGGTTGCAAAGAGTCGAACATGACTGAGCGACTGAACTGAACTGAGAACTAATGACTGCATTCAGTAAAGTTGGAGGATACAAAATCAACATACAAACCATAGGCATACTTCTATATAATAAAATCTGAAAGAGAAGTAAATGGAAAAAATCCCATTTTCAATAGTATTAAAAACAATAAAATGCTCTGGAATAAATTTATTCAAGACAGTGAGAAATCTGTACAATAAAAACTATAGCATTGATGATAGAAATTGAAGAAGACACAAAGGGAAAGATAATCTGAGTTCATAGAATAAAAGTTAATATTTTTATAATGCTCACATTATCCATGGCCATCTACATTTTCAGTGCAATCCCTATCAAAATTCCAAAGGCATTTTTCCCCAGAAATAGAAAAAAACAAAGATAAAATTTGTATGCAACCACAGAAGACCTCAAACATCCAAAGCAATGCTGAGAAAGAAAACTGGAGGCATCACACTTTCTGATTTCAAATTATGTCATAAAGCTACATGACTGTATAAACTACATAACTGATCAAAACTGTATAATACTGTCAAAAAAAAATAGCTTTAGAGACCAATGATGAAGAACTGAGATCCTATATATAAACCCATGAATATAGAGTCAGGATATTTACGGATAAGGGATAAATTAGGAGGTTGGCATTAACATATACACACTACTATCAACCAGGATCTACTATATAGTACAGGGAACTCACTCAGTATTCTATGGGAGGGGGGTTCAGGATTGGGAACATGAGTACACCCATGGTGGATTCATGTTGATGTATGGCAAAACCAATACAGTATTGTAAAGTAAAATAAAGTAAAATTTGAAAAAAAAAAACCTATATGGAAAAAGAATTTGATAAAGAATATATATATGTATATGTAAAACTGAATCACTTTGCTGTGTACATCTGAAACTAATACAATATTGTAAATTAAATATACTTCAATATAAAATAAAAATTTAATTAAAAAAACTGTATTTGGAAAGGGAGCCAGTAACACAAAAAAAAGAATAGTTACTTCAATAAATGCTGAGGGAAAATCTGGATATTTACATGCAAAAAATGAAACTGGCCCCTATTTTATACCACTCACAGAAATTAACTCAAAATAGATGAAATGCTAAAATATAATACTTGAAACCATACAACTCCTTTAAAAAGTCAAGAAAAAAATTCTCCTTGACATTGTTTCACAATTATTTATTAGATATGGCAACAAAAGTGCAAAAAACTAAAGCAAAAATCAAATGGAACTACATCAAACTAAAAATCTTCTGTACAGAGAAAGAAACAATCAAACCAGGGGAAAAAGCAAAGTATAGAACGGGAAAAAAATGTTTGCAAACCGTATATTGGATAAGGGGTTATGTTCAAAATATATAAAGAACTCATACAACTCAATATAAAAAATGCAAATTATCTTATTTTAAAATGGACAGAGGAATTGAAATATTTTTTCAAAGAAGACATAAAGATGGTCATATATATGGCCAATAGATACATGAAAAAGTGTTCAACATCACTAATCATCAAGAAATGCAAACAAAAAATCACAATGGGATAACACCTCATACCTGTTACAGTGGCTATTATCAAAATGACAAGAGATAAATGTTGGCATGGACAAGGAGAAGAAGGAATTCTTGTGTACTATTTGTGTTACAGCCATTATGGGAAACAGTATGGTAGTTCCTCAAAAAATTAAAAATAGAATTACCATATGATTCAGCAATTCCACTTCTGAGTTTATACCCACAGGAAAAAAAAATCACGATCTCAAAGAGATATCTATACCTCATGTTCACTGCAGCATTATTCACAATAACCAAGGCATGGATACATCCTAATTGTCCACTGATGAAAAATGGATAAAGATATATGTGGTGTATATACACAATGTAATATTATTTGAACATAAAAATGAAAGAAATTTTGCTATTTGCTACAACATAGATGAATTTGGTGGGTATTATGCTAAGTGAAATAAGCCAGATTTCAGATAGACTAATACTGTATAGTACCACTTAGTTGTGGAATCTAAAACAAAAGCCAGTTTCATAGAAACAGAGAAAAGAAAGGTGATTGCCAGGGCCTCGGGTGAGGGGAAAATGGAATATTGTAGGTCAAAGGGTAAAAATTGTCAGTTGTATTAAGAATAAGTTCTGGGGAGTTAATATACAGCATTGTGACTATAGTTAATAATATGGCAATGTACACTTGAAAGTTGATGATCTTAAGCATTCTCACAATACACACACAAAAGTTCACTATTGTAACTATGTGGGTTAATAGGTGTGTAATTATCTTGATCTTGGTAATCACTCTATGTTTTACATGTATATCAAATCATCACATTATTTTATATTGGAGCATAGTTGATTAACAACATTCTATTAGTTTCAGGTGTAGAGAAAAGATTTTCAGTTATACATATACATTGTACATTTTAAATATATGCAATTATATTTGCTAACTATTCTTCAATAAAGTTAATAGAAACAAAATAAGCAGAAGTGATAAATGTTTGAGTAGAAATCAAGGAAATTGAAAAAAAGAAAACAATATAGAAAATAAATGAAACAAATATCTGGTTCTTTGAAAAGATCAATAAAATCAATGAGCCTCCAGCTAGACTAGTGAAGGAAAAAAGGGAGAACACAAATTACTAAGATTAAAAATGAATGAGGGGACATAACAATAGATCACATGGTTCGTAAAGAATAATAAGGGAATATTATGAATAACTCTATGCCCACAAATTTGATGGCCTAGAATAAATGGACCAATTTTTTGAAAGAGATGTGTATAAGAGACAGCAATAGTATAGAGCCCACTTTACCACCCTTATGCAGAAAAGTACTGGAAGTTAGAGCCAAACAATAAAGCAAGAGAAAGAATTAAAAGGAGGAAGTAAAACTATCTCTGTTTGCAGAAGACGTAATCTTTTATCTCTCTATCTATACACACACACACACATATAAAATGCATGTTATTTATAGAAGAAAAAAAAAAGAAGCCATCAGAAAGAACTGTTAGAACTAGTGCTTACTCCTTGGAAGGAAAGTTATGACTAACCTAGATAGTATATTGAAAAGCAGAGATATTATTTTGCCAACAAAGGTCCGTCTAGTCAAGGCTATTGTTTTTCCAGTGGTCATGTATGGATGTGAGAGTTGGACTATGAAGAAAGCTGAGCACCGAAGAATTGATGCTTTTGAAGTGTGGTGTTGGAGAAGACTCTTGCGAGTCCCTTGGACTGCAAGGAGATCCAACCAGTCCATTCTGAAGGAGATCAGCCCTGGGTGTTCACTGGAAGGACTGATGCTGAGGTTGAAACTCCAGTACTTTGCACCTCATGCGAAGTGTTGACTCACTGGAAAAGACTGATGCTGGGAGGGATTGGGGGCAGGAGTAGAAGGGGACGACAGAGGATGAGATGGCTGGATGGCATCACCGACTCAATGGACATGAGTTTGAGTGAAGTCTGGGAGTTGGTGATGGACAGGGAGGCCCGGAGTGCTGTGATTCATGGGGTTGCAAAGAGTCGAACATGACTGAGCGACTGAACTGAACTGAGAACTAATGACTGCATTCAGTAAAGTTGGAGGATACAAAATCAACATACAAACCATAGGCATACTTCTATATAATAAAATCTGAAAGAGAAGTAAATGGAAAAAATCCCATTTTCAATAGTATTAAAAACAATAAAATGCTCTGGAATAAATTTATTCAAGACAGTGAGAAATCTGTACAATAAAAACTATAGCATTGATGATAGAAATTGAAGAAGACACAAAGGGAAAGATAATCTGAGTTCATAGAATAAAAGTTAATATTTTTATAATGCTCACATTATCCATGGCCATCTACATTTTCAGTGCAATCCCTATCAAAATTCCAAAGGCATTTTTCCCCAGAAATAGAAAAAAACAAAGATAAAATTTGTATGCAACCACAGAAGACCTCAAACATCCAAAGCAATGCTGAGAAAGAAAACTGGAGGCATCACACTTTCTGATTTCAAATTATGTCATAAAGCTACATGACTGTATAAACTACATAACTGATCAAAACTGTATAATACTGTCAAAAAAAAATAGCTTTAGAGACCAATGATGAAGAACTGAGATCCTATATATAAACCCATGAATATAGAGTCAGGATATTTACGGATAAGGGATAAATTAGGAGGTTGGCATTAACATATACACACTACTATCAACCAGGATCTACTATATAGTACAGGGAACTCACTCAGTATTCTATGGGAGGGGGGTTCAGGATTGGGAACATGAGTACACCCATGGTGGATTCATGTTGATGTATGGCAAAACCAATACAGTATTGTAAAGTAAAATAAAGTAAAATTTGAAAAAAAAAAACCTATATGGAAAAAGAATTTGATAAAGAATATATATATGTATATGTAAAACTGAATCACTTTGCTGTGTACATCTGAAACTAATACAATATTGTAAATTAAATATACTTCAATATAAAATAAAAATTTAATTAAAAAAACTGTATTTGGAAAGGGAGCCAGTAACACAAAAAAAAGAATAGTTACTTCAATAAATGCTGAGGGAAAATCTGGATATTTACATGCAAAAAATGAAACTGGCCCCTATTTTATACCACTCACAGAAATTAACTCAAAATAGATGAAATGCTAAAATATAATACTTGAAACCATACAACTCCTTTAAAAAGTCAAGAAAAAAATTCTCCTTGACATTGTTTCACAATTATTTATTAGATATGGCAACAAAAGTGCAAAAAACTAAAGCAAAAATCAAATGGAACTACATCAAACTAAAAATCTTCTGTACAGAGAAAGAAACAATCAAACCAGGGGAAAAAGCAAAGTATAGAACGGGAAAAAAATGTTTGCAAACCGTATATTGGATAAGGGGTTATGTTCAAAATATATAAAGAACTCATACAACTCAATATAAAAAATGCAAATTATCTTATTTTAAAATGGACAGAGGAATTGAAATATTTTTTCAAAGAAGACATAAAGATGGTCATATATATGGCCAATAGATACATGAAAAAGTGTTCAACATCACTAATCATCAAGAAATGCAAACAAAAAATCACAATGGGATAACACCTCATACCTGTTACAGTGGCTATTATCAAAATGACAAGAGATAAATGTTGGCATGGACAAGGAGAAGAAGGAATTCTTGTGTACTATTTGTGTTACAGCCATTATGGGAAACAGTATGGTAGTTCCTCAAAAAATTAAAAATAGAATTACCATATGATTCAGCAATTCCACTTCTGAGTTTATACCCACAGGAAAAAAAAATCACGATCTCAAAGAGATATCTATACCTCATGTTCACTGCAGCATTATTCACAATAACCAAGGCATGGATACATCCTAATTGTCCACTGATGAAAAATGGATAAAGATATATGTGGTGTATATACACAATGTAATATTATTTGAACATAAAAATGAAAGAAATTTTGCTATTTGCTACAACATAGATGAATTTGGTGGGTATTATGCTAAGTGAAATAAGCCAGATTTCAGATAGACTAATACTGTATAGTACCACTTAGTTGTGGAATCTAAAACAAAAGCCAGTTTCATAGAAACAGAGAAAAGAAAGGTGATTGCCAGGGCCTCGGGTGAGGGGAAAATGGAATATTGTAGGTCAAAGGGTAAAAATTGTCAGTTGTATTAAGAATAAGTTCTGGGGAGTTAATATACAGCATTGTGACTATAGTTAATAATATGGCAATGTACACTTGAAAGTTGATGATCTTAAGCATTCTCACAATACACACACAAAAGTTCACTATTGTAACTATGTGGGTTAATAGGTGTGTAATTATCTTGATCTTGGTAATCACTCTATGTTTTACATGTATATCAAATCATCACATTATTTTATATTGGAGCATAGTTGATTAACAACATTCTATTAGTTTCAGGTGTAGAGAAAAGATTTTCAGTTATACATATACATTGTACATTTTAAATATATGCAATTATATTTGCTAACTATTCTTCAATAAAGTTAATAGAAACAAAATAAGCAGAAGTGATAAATGTTTGAGTAGAAATCAAGGAAATTGAAAAAAAGAAAACAATATAGAAAATAAATGAAACAAATATCTGGTTCTTTGAAAAGATCAATAAAATCAATGAGCCTCCAGCTAGACTAGTGAAGGAAAAAAGGGAGAACACAAATTACTAAGATTAAAAATGAATGAGGGGACATAACAATAGATCACATGGTTCGTAAAGAATAATAAGGGAATATTATGAATAACTCTATGCCCACAAATTTGATGGCCTAGAATAAATGGACCAATTTTTTGAAAGACACAAAAACTCACCCAAGAAGGAAGAGACAATCTGAATAAGCATATATCTATTAAAGAAATTAAATGAATAATTAACAACCTTCCAAAACAGAAAGCACCAGGCCCAGATGAATTCACTGATGAAATCTACCAAGCATTTAAGAAATTACATCAATTCGCTATAATCTCTTCCATAAGCAAGTGCAAAGGCAATACTTCTTAAATCATTCTATGTGATTCAGTTCAGTTCAGTCACTCAGTCGTGTCCGACTCTTTGCAACCCCATGAATCGCAGCATGCTGTGATTAGCATTACCTTAAAACCAACACCAAAGACATTATAAGAAAAGAAAACTATACACCAATATCTCTCATGAACATAGAGGCAAAATCCTTCAACAAAATATTAGTCAATTGGGGATTTCACTGGTGGTCCAGTGAAGTCCCCCTTGCAAGTCCACCTTGCAATGCAGGGGATGCAGGTTTGATTCCCGGTCGGGAAACTAAGATCCCACATGTGTGCATGTTCAGTCACTAAGCTGTGTCAGACTCTTTGTGATTCCATGGATTGTGGCTTGCCAGGCTCCTCTGTCCATGGGATTTTCCAAGCAAAAATACTGGAGTGGGTTGCCATCTCCTCCTCCAGGGGATCTTCCCAACCCAGGGACTGACCCAGCCATGTTTCTTGTATCTCTTGCACTGGCAGGTGGATTCTTTACCACTGAGCCACCTGGAAAGCCCACATACCACAGAGCAACTAAGTCCATGTACTGCAACTACTGTGCCTATGCACTCCAGAGACTGGGAGCCACAACTTAGAGAGTCTGTGTGCCACAAGATCTACATGATGCAACAAAGATCCCACGTGTCACAGTTAAGACCCAGCGCAGCCAAATAAATAAATAACATAAATATTAATATATATTACCAAGTTGAACCCAACAATGTATACAAAAAGGTAATAATAAACCATTGCTGCTGCTCCTGCTAAGTCGCTTCAGCCGTGTCCGACTCTGTGCAACCCCATAGACAGCAGCCCACCAGGCTCCCTCGTCCCTGGGATTCTCCAGGCAAGAACACTGGAGTGGGTTGCCATCTCCTTCTCCAATGCATGAAAGTGAAAAGTGAAAGTGAAGTCGCTCAGTCGTGTCTGACTCTTAGCGACCCCATGGACTGCAGCCCACCAGGCTCCTCCATCCATGGGATTTTCTGGGCAAGAGTACTAGAGTGGGGTGCCACTGCCTTCTCCAAATAATAAACCATTACCAAGTGGGATTTACTTTAGGTCTTCAAGGCTAGTTCAATATTGAAAAATCAATTGCTGTAATTCATTACATCAACAGACTGAAGGAGGAAAATCACATGATTTTCCTAAATAGGTACAGAAAAAGCATTTGACAAAATTCAACACCCATTCATGGAAAAGAAAAACTATAAACAAACTAGGAATAGAGGGGAATATCCTCAAATAGATTAAAAAGAAATCTACAAAATCCCTACAACTAACATCATACTTAATTTTAAGAAACTAGAAGCTTTCCCACTAAGATCAAGAATAAGGCACAGATATAAGCTTACATCACTGGTATTCAACATCATACTGTAAGCCAACACAGTAAGACATATAAAGGGGACATATACAAATTGGGCACAAAGAAATAAAAATCTTTTGCATACAAAATGATTCTCTATGTAGAAAAGTCAAAATAATAACTCCTGAAACCGAGTGATTGCAGCAAGAGTGCAGGATATAAGATTAGTGTACAAAACTCAATCACTGTTGTATACACCAGCAGTAAGCAAATAGAATTAGAAATTGAAAAGTGCATTACCATTTACATTATCATCCAACAAATTAAATTGTCTAGTGTAAATCTAACATAGTATGCATGAGATCTCTATGAGGACAACTAAAGAACTCTGATTAAATATAACAAAGAAGAAGTAAATAAATGTCAGTGTAGTCCATATTCACATATAGGAATATTCAATATTGACATGTCACTTATTCCCAACTTGATCTGTAGATTCAAAACAAACCCAGTCAAAATCCCAGAAAGTTATTCTGTGGATAGCAACAAACTGATTGTAAATCTTACATGCCGAGGGGGGCGGGGAAAGACCCTGAATAGCCAATAAAATATTGAAGAGCAATAGTTGGAGGACTGACACTCTTTGATTTAAAAACTTAGTAAAAGCTATAGAAATCAGGATAGTATTTGTTGTTGTTCAGTCCTTAAGTCTAGTCCAAGACTTTGTGACTCCATGGACTGCAGCAGCCAGGCTTCCTTGTCCTTCACTATCTCCTGGAGTTTGCCAAAACTCATTTCCATTCAGTCAGTGATGCCACCCAATCATCTCATCCTCTGCCGTCCCCTTCTCTTTCTGCCTTCAATCTTTCCCAGTATCAGGGAAAGATTTACCAATTAGCTGGCTCTTCGAATCAGGTGGGCAAAGTATTGTAGCTTTAGCTTCAGCATCAGTCCTTCCAATGAATATTCAGGACTGATTTCCTTTAAGATTGATTGGTTTGATCTCCTTGCAGTCCAAGGGGCTCTCAAGAGTCTTTTCCAGCACCACACTTTGAAAGCATCAATTTTTCAGGGCTCAGCCTTCTTTATGGTCCAACTCACATCTACACATGACTACTGAAAAAGTCATAGCTTTGACTATACAGATCTTTTTTGGCAAAGTGATGTCTCTGCTTTTTAATATGCTGTCTAAGTTGGTCATAGCTTTTCTTCCAAGGAGCAAGCATCATTTAATTTCATGGCTGCAGTCACCATCTGCAGTGATTTTGGAGCCCAGAAAAATAAAGTCTCTCACTGTTTCCAGTTTTTACCCATCTGTTTGCCATAAAGTGATGAGACCGGATGCCTTGATCTTACTTTTTGAATGCTAAGTTTTAAGCCAGCTTTTTCACTCTCCTCTTTCACCCTCATCAAGAGATTCTTTAGTTCCTCTTCACTTTCTGCCATTATGGTGGTATCAAGTTTTTACCCATCTGTTTGCCATAAAGTGATGAGACCGGATGCCTTGATCTTACTTTTTGAATGCTAAGTTTTAAGCCAGCTTTTTCACTCTCCTCTTTCACCCTCATCAAGAGATTCTTTAGTTCCTCTTCACTTTCTGCCATTATGGTGGTATCATCTGCATATCTGAAGAAGGAAATGACAACCCGCTCCAGTACCCTTGCCTGGAAAATCCCATGGATGGAGGAGCCTGGTAGGCTGCAGTGAATGGGGTTGCTAAGAGTCGGACACAACTGAGCGACTTCACTTTTACTTTTCACTTTCACTTTTCACTTTCATGCTTTGGAGAAGGAAATGGCAACCCACTCCAGTGTTCTTGACTGGAGAATCCCAGGGACAAGGGAGCCTGGTGGGCTGCTGTCTATGGGGTTGCACAGAGTCGGACATGACTGAAGTGACTTAGCAGCAACATCTGCATACCTGAAGTTATTGATATTTCTCCTGGAAATCTTGATTGCAGCTTGTGATTCATCCACCCTGGCATTTCGCATGATGTACTCTGAAATAAGTTAAATAAACAGGGTGACAATATACAGCCTTGACGTGCTCCTTTCCCAATTTGGAACCAGTCCATTGTTCCATGTCTGGTTCTAACTGTTGCTTCTTGACCTGCATATAGGTTTCTCTGGAGGCAGGTAAGGTGGTCTGGTATTCCCATTGTTTAACAATTTTCCACAGCTTGTTGTGATCCACACAGTCAAACATCATTTGGCATTGCCTTTCTTTGGGATTAGAATAAAAACTGATCTTTTCCAGTCTTGTGGTCACTACTGAATTTTCCAAAGTTGCTGGCATTTTGAGTGCAGCACTTTAGCAGCAGCATCTTCAAGGATTTGAAATAGCTCAACTGGAATTCTATCACTTCCACTAGCTTTTTCATAGTAATGCTTCCTGAAACCCACTTGACTTCACACACCAGACTGTCTAGCTGTAGATGAGTGACCACACTATTGTGGTTATCCTGGTCATTAAGAGCTTTTTTGTACAGTTCTGCATATTCTTAAAACCTCTTCTTAATATCTTCTGCTTCTGTTAGGTCCTTACAGTTTCTGTCCTTTATTGTGCCTATCTTTGCATGAAATGTTCCTTTGGTATGTCTAATTTTCTTGAAGAGATCTCTAGTATTTCCCATTCTATTGTTTCTATTTATTTATTATTATTTTTTGCATTGCTCACTTAAGAAGGCTTTCTTATCTCTCCTTGCTATTCTTTAGAACTCTGCATTCAGTTAGGTATATCTTTCCCTTTTTCCTCTGCTTTTCATTTCTCTTCTTTTCTCAGCTATTTGTGAGACTTCCTCAGACAACCATTTTGCCTTCTTGCATTTCTTTTTCTTTGGGATGGCTTTGGTCACTGCCTCCTGTACAATATTATGAATCTCCATCCATAGTTCTTCAGGCACTCTGTCTATCAGATCTAATCCGTTGAATCTATTTGTCACTTCCACTGTATAATCATAAAGGATTTGATCTAGGTGATAACTGAATGGCCTAGGGGTTTCCCCTACTTTCTTCAATTTAAGTCTGAATTTTGCAATAAGGACATCTTGGTCTGAGCCACAGTCAGCTTCCAGTCTTGTTTTTGCTGACTGTATAGAGCTTCTCCATCTTTGGCTGCAAAAAATTTAATCAACCTGATTTCAGTATTGACCATCTGGTGATATACACNAGCCACAGTCAGCTTCCAGTCTTGTTTTTGCTGACTGTATAGAGCTTCTCCATCTTTGGCTGCAAAAAATTTAATCAACCTGATTTCAGTATTGACCATCTGGTGATATACACATGTAGACTCATCTTTCGTGTTGTTAGAAGAGAGTGTTTGCTATGGTCAGTGTGTTCTCTTGGCAAAACTCTGTTAGCCTTTGCCCTGCTTCATTTTTTACTCAAAGGCCAAACTTGTCTGTTATTCCAGGAATCTCTTGACTTCCTACTTTTGCATTCCAGTCCCCTATGAGGAAAAGGACATCTTTGTTTATTTATTTATTTATTTTTGGGGAGGTGTTAATTCTAGAAGGTCTTGTAGGTCTTCACAGAACGATTTGACTTCAACTTCTTCAGCATTAGTGGTTGGGACATAGACTTGGATTACCATGGTGTTGAATGGTTTGCTTGGGAAACAAACTGAGATCTTTCTGTCATTTTTGAGATCACACCCAAGTACTGCATTTCAGACTCTTTTGTTGACTGTGAGGGCTACTTCATTCCTTCTAAGGGATTCTTGCCCACAGTAGTAGATATAATGGTCATTTGAATTATATTTGCTTATTCCTGTCCATTTTAGTTCACTGATTCCTAAAATGTCAATGTTCACTCTTGCCATCTCCTATTTGAACACCTCCAATTCATGAACCAAGATAGTATGGTTTTGGTGAAACAATGGACAAGTAGATCAATGGAACTGAACACAGAGCCCAGAAATAGAACCACATTAATATAGCCAACCAATTTTTGAAAAGAAGCAATACAGTGGTGCAAAGACAGGCTTTTGGACAAATGGTACTAGAACAACTGAACAATCACATAAAAATAAAGAAAAAAAAGAAACACTCCTTACACCCTTCACAGAAATTGACTCAGGATGGATAATAAACCTAAATGTAAAATTTATACTTTATAAACCATCTGGAAGAGAATATAGGAGAATACCTATTTGACCTTGGGTATGGCAATGACTCTTTAAGATGCAATACCAAAGATAGGATCTATGAAAGAAAATCTTACAAAAGTCCATGTCAAGAGAATGAGGAGACAAGCCCCAGATTTGGAGAAAATATTTGCAAAAGACACCATTTGTAAAGGACTTTCATCCAAAATATACAAAGAACTCAACAATAAGTAAATGAACAATCCAATTTTTTTCATGATCAAAAGATCTGAACAAATTCAACAGAGAAATTCAGATGCCAAGTAAGCATATGAAGGATGTACAACATCATGTGCCATTAGGGAATTGCAAATTAAAACAAAAATGAGTTACCACTACCTACCTATTAGAATGGCTAAAATGCAAAACACTGACACCAAATGCTGGCAAAGATGTGTAGCAGCTGGAACTCTCATTCACTGGTAGTAGGAATGCAAAATGGTACAACCACTTTGAAAGACAGTTTGGCAATTTCTTTTGAAACAGCATGTTCTTATCATGGATACAACAGACACTTCTTAGTATTTACCCAAATTAATTAACTTTTATCTATACAAAACCTGCACACAGATATTTATAGCAGTTTTATTCATAATTTCCAAAACTTGGAAACAACTAAGATATTTTTCAGTAGGTGAATGGGTAAATAAAGCATGGTACACTCAAGGGACAGAATATTATTCAGTGATAAAAAAAAAAAAAAGAGCTATCCAGCTTTGAAAGACATGGAGGAAACTTAAATGTATATTAGAATGAAAAAAGAAAATCTAGAAAGGCTACATAATGTATGATTCCAGCTATATGACAGTCTGGAAAAGGCAAAACTATGGAGACAGTAAAAATATCAGTGATTGCCAGGGGTTACGTGCAGGGTGGGATGAATGGGCAGAGCACAAAGGATATTTAGGGTGGTGAAAGTATTTTTTATGATACTAAAATAGTGGATATATGTCAAAACCCATAACATGTATAACACCAAGAGTGAACCCTAATGTAAGCTTGAACTTAAGTGATGATGATGCATCAAAGTAGGTTCATTGACTGTAATAAATGTACCACTGTGTAGTGAGGAAGGTTGTGGGTAGGAAAGAACAGAAGATATTTACCCTCTGTACTTTCAGTTTTGCTGTGAACCTAAAACTGATTTTAAAACAAATTTTATTATTTTGTAAATCATATATAATTCATAAAGTTATATAATTATGCAATTGATATATATGTGATTTATATATACCAAATATATATATACCATTATTAACTCACAGCTCACAGTTTGGATAGGTGAAGGATAATGAAGTTTGGGTGTTTAAGAAAGAATGAAAATTCAGTGGAGAAATTATTCAGTGAGAGAATGAGCAAAATGTAGTAAGATAGGGAGTTCCTTGGGGGTCTAGTGGCTAAGACTCCACACTCCCAATTCAGGAGGTCCAGGTTTGATCCCTAGTCAGAGAACTAGATCCCACATGCTGCAATTAAAGAGTCCACATGCCACAGTGAAGATCAGAGATCCTGTGTGCCACAACTAAAATCAAAGCAGACAAATAAATAATTTTTAAAATAATAAGATTATATGATGCTAGAGGTATTTTTAAGTGGGAGAGAGTAAGGAAATTGAACTGGAGATGGGTCAAATTAAAAGCAAAACTTTTCAAATAAAAATGCTCATTATAAAATCAAACATCAATCACATCAATCACTATATTGGCTTCAAAGCCAAACTGTTCTGAAACAATCCCTCACAGAATGCCACCTTGACTTCTAAAAAGACCACACATCATGTTTCTTTCATCAACTTATTCACCCGCCACAGTGCTTCCTGGCCCTCATAGTGTACATGCTCTTCTTCGGAACTAATCTAAATCTTTACCATTATAGCTTGTGTCAATTTTTTGTGTCCTATGTTCAGTAAGTATGGGCATAACAACTAGGCTTGTTGTTATAGAATTGCCAGGAATTCTCCAAGTCCTGATCCCCAGACCCTGTGTGAACATTATGGCCATAGTGATTTACTGGCTGCTTCTTACTAGATGTTTGTCCTTGGGCTTGTCACTAAACCTCATTGAATCTCCATTCTCACCTCTATCCCCCCACCACTATAAACCAGGGCTGATACCATCTACTTCCTTTGATTGTAATGACCCTAATGGAAGTTCACATTGGAAAGGAACCAGCACTGGTCCTGACCTGGAGTACATGCTCTGTGAACTGGGATTCTGGTTCTATTTCCCTAAGAAGATAGCAGGTATTTGCATTTTTCTTTTTCTTTCAGAGAATCAGCCTACCTTAATCCTCTCAGACTCAGTCTGAGTCTCCTTTAATTCCACTGTGGAGTTTGTAGTCTCCTCATGTATGAGTGGCCTCTCTGTCTTCCTCCTCTCTCTTCTGTAAACCTTCCCCCGACCTATCCTTAAATTTGGGATCTTGGCATTAAGCAATAGCCCTTGCTTGCTTCCTTATACATACCTTCTCTCTTCCAGACTTGATGATGCCTTTTGATGGTCAAGCAGCCTATTTTTTCCACTATATTGTCTTTTTGCCTCCATCTCAAAGCACAGATTTTCCTCATTCTTTTTGTTCTTCTAACCCAGATCTAAGCCTTTGACTGTGTGGTTCACAATAAACTGTGGAAAATTCTGAAAGAGATGGGAATACCAGACCACCTGACCCACCTCTTAAGAAACCTATATGCAGGTCAGGAAGCAACAGTTAGAACTGGACATGGAACAACAGACTGGTTCCAAATAGGAAAAGGAGTACATCATACTTTAATTGCAGCATGTGGGATCTAGTCCTCTGACTAGGGATCAAACCTGGACCTCCTGAATTGGGAGTGTGGAGTCTTAGCCACTAGACCCCCAAGGAACTCCCTATCTTACTACATTTTGCTCATTCTCTCACTGAATAATTTCTCCACTGAATTTTCATTCTTTCTTAAACACCCAAACTTCATTATCCTGTATATTGTTACCCTGCTCATTTAACTTATATGCAGAGTATATCATGAGAAACGCTGGGCTGGAAGAAGCACAAGCTGGAATCAAGATTGCTGGGAGAAATATCAATAACCCCAGAAATGCAGATGACACCACCCTTATGGCAGAAAGTGAAGAGGAACTACAAAGCCTCTTGAGGAAAGTGAAAGAGGAGAGTGAAAAAGTTGGCGTAAATCTCAACATTCAGAAAACGAAGATCATGGCGTCTGGTCCCATCACTTCATGGGAAATAGATGGGGAAACAGTGGAAACAGTGGCTGGCTTTATTTTTTTGGAGTCCAAAATCACTGCAGATGGTGATTGCAGCCATGAAATTAAAAGACGCTTACTCTTTGGAAGGAAAGTTATGACCAACCTAGATAGCATATTAAAAAGCAGAGACATTACTTTGCCAACAAAGGTCTGCCTAGTCAATACTATGGTTTTTCCAGTAGTCATGTATGGATGTGAGAGTTGGACTGTGAAGAAAGCTGAGCAATGAAGAATTGATGCTTTTGAACTGTGGTGTTGGAGAAGACTCTTGAGAATCCCTCGGACTGCAAGGAGATCCAACCAGTCCATTCTAAAGGAGGTCAGTCCTGGGTGTTCTTTGGAAGAAATGATGCTAAAGCTGAAACTCCAGTACTTTGGCCACCTCCAGCGAAGAGTTGACTGACTCATTGGAAAAGACTCTGATGCTGGGAAGGATTGGGGGCAGGAGGAGAAGGAGATGACAGAGGATGAGATGGCTGGATGGCATCACTGACTCGATGGACGTGAGTCTGAGTGAACTCCGGGAGTTGGTGATGGACAGGGAGGCCTGGCGTGCTGCAATTCATGGGGTCGCAAAGAGTCGGACATGACTGAATGCCTGAACTGAACTAAACCCAGATCTGGTAATTTGCCCTGGGGGTAGAGTGGTTACAGATCTCTGGCCCTCCCCCACTTCAAGGAGTACTTACCCTGACTATTCACATTCCTGTGAAAGAATATTAATCTTTCTCCAAACACTCCTTGGTCTTGACCCCACTGCAATACTTTGGAGTAGGCCAGAGCCCTGGTGGCTCAGTGGTAAAGAATTAACCTGTAATGCAGGAGACTCAGTTTCAATCCATGGGTCAGGAAGATCCCCTGGAGTAGGAAATGGCAGCCCACTCCCATATCCTTGCCTGGAAAACCCCATGGACAGAGGAGCCTGGTGGGCTACAGTCCATGGGGTCGCAAAAGAGTCAGACATGACTTAACAACTAAACAACAACAACAGAGCCTAGTAGTGCTCATTCTCGAGGGTGTCTGGCCTTGCAATTACAAAAGCCCTTCACAGTGATAAAGACGGATGGAAAGGCTACAAGGCTTCTTCCTTGTCCCAAGACACATCACTAAGTTTCCAAGTAGCTCAGGGAGGTAGGTAAGAATTGGTAGGTGGAAGGATGCTGTTTACAGAGCCCAAAGTGCAAAACTTGACCTGAGAGACACCAGTCAGGGATGTCCAAATTGCTCTGATAATCCTTGTATAGCCTGAGCCCTGATCCTCAGCCTGTGGGTTTTGACTTTTGCTGCTGGCCACTCTGCTTCCTGGAGGGCTACAGTCCATGGGGTCGCAAAGAGTTGGACATGACTTGGTGACTGAACAACAACAACTCTGCTTTCTGCAGTGAGGTTCCTTCTTTGATTAGTTTCCAGGTTAAAAATAAAGAAATAAAAGAAATAAAAATTTCCAGTCAAATAAACTAGACTGAACCTTCCTGCCACTCCACCTCTCTCTCCCACCTCCCTACCCCCACATTCTACTCCCATCCCCAGAAACCGACAAACAAAAACACAAAACTAAAGTAAACTTGAAGCCAAGTTCCACTAAGCACTGGACAACTTACTGGTTTCTCTTCAAGACATCCCTAGAGTTGAGTCAAAATGGTGATTTAAAATCTACATTTCCAAGGTCACTATTGATTCAACATACAAATGTTTCTTGAGATCCTATCATGTGCATGACACTCCATTCTACAGGGCTCAAACATGCCCCCTGACACCTTTTCAATGTGTTCAAATTCCAAAATATTCAAATAAGACCCCAAATAACACTAAGATAGACAAGAATAGTATGTTAATGGGGGAGTTGATAAGGGGATTCAGACAAGAGGAAGTACACTCTCTGAGAGGAGTATCATAACATAAGACTTTTGGGAGGAGGTGACATTTAAGCTGAATCTTTAGGGAGAATTGAAACAATTTTTATGCATAAAAACTGTCTAGGCATAAGTAAACATACATTTTTTTTAGTGAGTGTTGGAGTCAACAGACCCGAGTTAGAATCTCAGTTCCATCATTCACTGCCTTAAAGACTACCTTCCCCACTCAGACCTTCTGTTTCCCCATAGATAAAATCACACTATTCGGTTAGCTTAGTGTTAAAGGTCCTGAATATGCTTCCATCTTGATATACCTTTTCAAATGTCAGATAGACCAGTTTGCCTCAAGATAGAATAGATGAGAGAGAATAATGCAAGGGTATTGGGTCTATGTTATGAAAAAGATTGAATATAGGGCCTAGGAGCCTGAGCAGAGAAAGAAAATAGAAGCCAAGTCCCAGGCTTAAGCCCTAAGGTTGTACATTTTGATTCCAATTTAAGAACATGAACTTTGCGATCTGAGCTGCCTAGATTGGGAACCTAGCTCTACTACATACCAGTAGTTCATTTAAAAAGTCATGCCACCTCTCTGAGACTTGGTTTCTTTGTCTCTAAAATGGGAGTAAGTAAAGTTGTGAAGACTAAATGGGGTCATGTACACAAAGTGCCTGTAAATATGTGATTTTCCTGCTCCTTAGTCCCTTCTCCCCAGTGCCGGGTTTTAATTAGTCTTCGCTGACCAATTACTTTTGTTACTTCTCATTTTCCAATGCAGGCTTCAAAATATATCCAGAATTCAACCACTCCTCTCCATCCCCAATGCCATTCACCTGGATTATTGCAATAGCCTTTTACTTAGCCAGCCTGATTTTATTTTGCCCACTTACCGTCTATTCTTAATCCAATGGCCAAAGCAATCTTTTCAAAACTTAAGTCATGTCACTTATCTGTTCAAAACCCTACAATGTCTCCCTATCTCACTTAGAGTAAAAGCTTAGAAATTAAAAATGACCCACCCTATTAATGTTTGGACCTCATCTACCTGTTAGCCACACTTTCTTTCTTGCTATTTCTCCAATAAAAGACAGGCTTTTCTTTTTACTTGCTGTTCCCTCTGTCTGGATCCTCGCCTCATAGCTCAATCCATCACTTCTTCTATATTTTACTTAAATATTATTTCTAAGTAAGGTCTTCCCAGACCACTATATATTAAATTGAAACATCCTCTAGCATTCCTTATTTTCTTTGCTGCTTTCTTTTTCTTTACAATGTTGATTATTACTATCTGACATACCATAAAATTTAATTACTTACTAGTATATCTCCCTTGAGAATATAAGCTTAATAAGTGCTTTGTTCACTATTGATGTCTCCATACATAGAATAGCACCTAGCACTCAATAAATATTGGTTGAGTAAATTAATGAATACAGTGGTCCTGTGCTGTGTGCCAAGTGTTGTTAAACAGTTTGCATATATCATCCCAGGAAATCCTGCCTTCAAAATACAGACACTGTTAGTATCCCTATTACACAGGGGGAAACCCTGAATCTCCCAGAAGTAATGTGATATTTCTGAAGCCAAAGAGGGATTAGTTAATGAAGGTGCCAGGTTGTGTTAGACTTTATGGAGAAGCATATTCTGTGAATAGGAACACATCTTGAATTAAAGGTTGTGGTAGGCTTTGGGAGGGGGCAGGAGTGAGGGAGAAGGAATGTGCATGCATGCTAAGTCACTTCAGTCGTGGAGGGAGAAGGAATATTGGAATATAAACTGGTTTTGTCATCAAGAGGTGATCTGATTTCTTGAAGTAAAATCTTGAGTTCATTGGCATCTATTGGCAACTCCATGTCTTTTTCAACAATTTTAAATTTACAAAGGAAATTGCAAGTGTGAAAGCAAGTTGGGAGCTTCAGCTGCCCTGGATTTGAGCCTGCAGGAATTTGGCTCCTTGTGAGTACTGGCAGAAAGAGACACCCAAGCAAGACTAGTGAACTGACAGGAAAATAAGGAAGCCCACTATCCACAAGAATCTTCTCCTTCTTTCCTTCCTTTTTTCATAATGTCCTCTCTTTATCTTTCTTTAATTTGTACACATTCGTAAAACATTCGATTAATCCAGCTTGTCATCTACAGGAATATAACTTCAGGAAGGCAGAGCAGGAATGATTGTCTTGTTCACTGCTCTATCCCCTGAGTCTATGACAGCCTATCACCTAGTAGGCACACAATATATAGTTGTGAAATGAATCTCTGTCCTCAGAAACAAAGCTCTCCTTCTATTGGGGGGAGGGCAATGAAGAGAAGGGAGAGCCCCTTTTAGTACTGTCATGGGCCAGTGCCATGTGGAGTGCCTGTGCCAGGGACTGTGGGCAGAGAAGATACCAAGAATGCAGACTAGGTGCAGGAGATCAGCGTAAAGGGAAGAAGCCACAGGGTAGGGACCAAAGAACAGGATTTTGCCCTGATTCTACACCTCTCTATCTCACTTTGTGGGGAACTGGTCAGAAACCTCTGGAGGAGCTCCTGCTTCCAGAAGCGCAAAGTTAGTGCTATGGGATCAGGTGGATAAAAGCGAGAAAGACGAGATTGAAAGGCACAGGATCTCTTGGAGAGGGTGTAGAGTGAACAAGTCCTTGTGAAAGTGAAATGGCCGTTCATTTGAATGCAAATGCTATGTAAAAGCCTAAAGCCCCTTGACGTCAGCCCAGCAATTGGGGGCCCGTCTATACAGGGCTACCAGTCACCTGGAAGCCGTCAGGGTAGGAAACGCCTATGGAGTAGTCGGAGGGGTGTGCAGCACAGCTAAACTTCTGGTTCCCTACTGCTTCTCAAAGTGGGGTTGGGATCTTATAGGGACTTCAGGATGCCTTAGGGAGCTCCTTTCTCATATCCAAGCCACTATGTACAGAAGCTGCCTTTTGGAAAAAGAAGCGGACATGTACTCGAGCACTCTCAGGAGCCCCGCAGGAGGTGGCACCGCCGGGGCTGGTGCCACTGGGGATGGTGGGAGTCCTCTGCCAGCCTCCAACTTCGCAGCGGCCCCTTCTTATGCGCACTACATGGGATATCCACATATACCCGGTATGGATCCTCACGGCCCACCGCTGGGAGCCTGGGGGTCACCCTATAGTCCCCCTCGTGAAGACTGGAGTGTGTACCCCGGGCCATCCAGTACTATGGGTACGGTCCCCGTGAACGACATGAGCTCGAGCCCCGCCGCTTTCAGCTCACCAGAATATAGCAGCCTGGGCCCCGCAGGGGGTGGAAACAGCGGTAGCAGCCTGCCAACACCAGCCGGAGGATCACTGTTCCCCATCGACGCCGGCGTCGCAGACGAGAGTTCTGGCAGAAGCCGTCACAGCCCCTATGCATGGATGCGCAAGACAGTGCAGGTGACTGGTGAGTAACCGATGCCAATGCTCTGATCCTTTTCCGTCCTTTGCTTCTTCTTTACTTCTCGTGGCCTTCTGGTCCTCCTACTTCTCAGACTTCTCTCCTGACAGCTTAGCTAAGAAGACCACTACGTGGCTTACTGCCCAGGGCCCCAGACCACAGATGACCTCCCTCGCTTGTGCCTCTGCTCAAAAACAGAGTGTAGTGCTTGGAACTAAGCTGACAGTAGAGGACTTTTTCATCATTTTCTGATCAGCCAAAGGAGCAACCGTGGTGACGATGGACATACTGAGCCACAAAGATCAAGATCCAACCCTACCGTTGCCCAGATAGGAAAACATATTCACGGGGAAGGTCGGTGGGTGAATGAGGAGAGGACAACTACGTTTCTCTATGCTCAGTCACTGCTGTTTGCCTGTTCCATTTCAAAGCCTTCTTTATCTGAGCAGGTCGGCGTCTCCCCCAAATCTGGTGATGGTCAACTTAGATTCAGTGCTTGATTGGCAATAGGAGGTCCAGTTTAGCCACAAAGGCCCTGATGGCAAAATGGCCTCCTCACCATGAACTCTCAAGGAAATTCCAGTTTCCTTTGCCCAAGCTGGCAGGAGCCAGCTGAATTCAAACCCAATGCCTTTGTACAACTTTCCTTCCACCAATGGAAAGCTACAGCACACCACTGGGACATAATAAGCTGCTCAACCCTTAACATCTCTGGGGTGTGCACCAGTATCAGCCCCAACATCAATAAAGTTAAAGGGATTAAAGCCCTCCTAACAGTACAGGCAAGCATTTTGAGGTGCAGGGACTGGATACAGGCTTGTCAGGACACATAGGAAAGCACAGAGATCTCAGCCTAATGCCAACTCAAACTCCTACCAGCAAGCTACTGGTTGGCGGCTACTGGGAGGAGGGTGTGCACCGGGGTGTGGGGTGTGGCGGGGGGGTGGTGTATTCTGCATACTCTGCTTTAATCTTGGACAGGGGCTGGAGGAGGGAGGTGGGGAGATGTTTGTTTTCAGCTATGGTTGTGCTTTTATCACATTCTTATTATTCCAACTCATCACTCCCTTTCATTACAGAAAATTAGTAAAATTCAGCTAACACTTTCATTCCTTTGGGGAAGATATGACGTTCCAATAGCATTTGCCCATAATGATTATGCTTCTGCTCACAATTCGGCACTTTTTCTCTGCTTAAAAATAGCAAAAGCAAGAGGGTGGGAAGGGACCAAATTTTATCATTGAGAGTACTCAACCTGGAGGAGGTAGTTTCAACTGACTAGGACATTACTAGGGTAGCAATCCCAAATTAAGAGTAGAGCTTAAATACTTAGCTCTAAAGTGTTTGTAAGTAAGTCTGCATATTGATTTTTGAAATAAGAGTGAGTCAGTGGGCTAAAAAGAACAGAAAGTAAGTTTAGGGTGGGGCACTGTCAGGGCTATTATATCTAATCTTAGGGTTGTAATTAACACCTATTCACTAAGACCTAGCCATCAGCAAAGGACACAAAAGCCAGAAAAGTGGCTGCTCCAGTTTAGGATTATGTTTTGAAATACTTTAAAAGAGGAAAGTCACTAGTATGTTGTTTGGAAGACAAAACAATGGGAAGAAAAGAACAAGATAAAATAATTATCTTGAGTCATGAATTTTCTTTTTAAAAGAGAAAATATGATGGGTTTCTCTGCTTAATAGTCTTCATTTGCATTTGTCAGAGTCTCTCTTTTGTATAATTCTGGTGCCAGGAAAAGTTTAGAAAAGGACTCTAAATTACTCTATGGAGTCTTCATCATTAGCTCAGTCTTCAAACCCTGCTGTACAATACCATCTTCACAAGATTTTCTCTCCAACTTCTATGAGAAATTCTAAATTGAATGATTTTAGAACCTCACTAACTTATGGCAGCCTATCCTATAGGGGAGGCTTTATTAAATTCAATCACCATTTCATTTTAATGTGTTATAAAAATACCCCTTTGTTATATTCTTGCAGCCTAAGTACATATTTAGCAATGATTTAAGAATATGATGAAAAGTATGGACCTTCTTCCAGAAAAATGCACAAGGGCACAAATGCACATGTACATACTTCATTTTTTCCACCAGATTTTTAAAATTTTTATCTGTTTTTTGGTCTTGCCAAGCAGCATTCAAGATCTTAGTTCCCTGACCAAGGATCAAACCTGCAGTGGAAACACAGAGTCTTAACCACTGGACTGCTAGGGAAGTCCTACACATGTCATTGATTTGAATAATTTTGGGAGACTCATGGATCCACTGAAATCCCTTCCATAGATCTCAGGTTATGAACTGATAACCTGAGAAAAAATTAAACTGATCACCTCTCTGTATCACTCCAAACCAAAAGGTACCCATTTGTATGCATAGTACATAATGAGTGTTAAACAAATATCTGTTAAGTGAATAAGTCAGATCCTCCTAAATTTTATACTTCACTCTGTAGTATTAGAGGACATTTGACTGAGAACAAAACAGATGATCTACAAAATGGAAGTAACCCCACCTTGATTATGGTAGTCAAATTAAAGCTCTTTATATTATTTAAGAATGTTTTAACTAGCCTTAAGTTAAACAAAAATACGCATATTAGGGGACAACTGGAAAACATTTCATAGTGATTATCATGGCATTTGATTTTTGAGTGACAGAAAGGGGACTGACATACAGAATAAATGACTGTCCACTAAGTGATTTGATTTAAAAGTGAGATTATTTTTTTTCCACTTTGTTCCCTAAGTAGTCTGTTTGAAAACATATCTTGTTTTTAAAATGATGTGAAAAGGAACCTGATAGAGATATTCCATGAAAAGTTCATCATTTTAATATTTTAAACATTGTCAGTTTAAAAGTTCAGTATTTTCATATTTTAAACATTGACAGCACTACTCTAGGAATTTTTTCATTTTGTTTTTATTTTACCCAGAGTTATAGCCTTGTATGCGTATTGGAAAGGTGGTAAGCCTAATAGGGCTGGAGAGGGGCTTTGTTTTTAGGTTTGGGAAAGAAGAGGAGAGAAGGAAGTGACTTTGAATAAGTCTGATTAACCCACTGGACAAAAGACAGAAAACCAAGGAAGTTAAAAGGCTTTCTCCAGTTAGGACATTTCAGAAAATGAATTACTTAGTAATTCCTAATATCATTATCTTTCTTGGTTTTGATCATTTTAATTGGACAGTTTTTATAAGTGAATTTGTATGCAATTTTTAACTAAAAGCAGCAAAAGATTACCATCGCATGGAAACTCATTATGATGGTGTTAATTACACTCTGTTCCCTATTGAAAGGGATTGGTGTTAATCATCTTTACCCTGGCTGTCACCATCATCATAATCCTTAGGTTTGGAGAGTGCCTTTCTGCCTGTCACAGCCAGTCTCTCAAATGAGCCCATTTAGGTGATGATAAGTCATCATATATAATGACATTTGTTTGCAAATCCTGTAGGGATCCTGTCTCTTTATTGGAACTACAGAAGTTTGTCAAAGTCTTTGGTCAGGGCAAGTAATGAAATCCCACCACAGAGCTTTGAAGCAGCCCTGTAATACAACTTAAAGTTTGTTACTTTCCTAGATTAACTACAATAGTGCTGGAGAAGAGGAATCCCTCACCTTCGGCACTGTCATAGTCTCTGGGAGAAGAGAATGGCTTGAACAATAAAAGCTACTGCTTTTAGCGCTCTGTTAGTGTTTTAGTATGGAAATATGGTTCTATGCTCCACTAGAAAATGTCCAAAACCCAGTCAATCAGATTTCATCATTTAAGGGAAGAGACAGTGGAGTAAGTGGAAAGAAAATAGCTTGGGAGGAGGGACACAAGAGGAGCACCAGGAAATGAGAATTCATTTCTCTTCATTAAACGTGCAGTCAGTATTTCCAACTAATCTAGTCTTCTTGAGGTCTGAGGTCTTATCCATTAGACTGGGGCAACAGACTCTTTTTAACACTTTGCATGGCTTTGATATGCAGCCTGGCTCTTCCACGTCCCTCCTTTCTTTTGGAGTTATATTGCCGGAAAGGGTGAGGATTTTCATGGCAAATAAAGAGGCCTGGTATTGACTTTATTGTCCTCAGAAGAAACTGCAAGAGGGGAATTTATGACCAATGGGGGTGGGAAAGAATTGCAACCTTCCAGAATTCTTGAAGTCTGCTTATATTTGCTGATTATCAAAGAGTTGAAAACAGACACACACACATTAAATTTTAACTTCTACCTCAAGTTAGAATTTAAACACTCAGTCACTTTGGCATTAAGAACGGTTTTAGGGAACATCTCTTCAAAGATATATTTTGATTCTAAGATTTGAGGTTCTAGAAATAAATTAAACCTCAATGTTTTCATTGTGGCCTCAAATCTACATTCTGCCTTTGTAACATACCAAATGCCAGAACTTTGGTTTCCTAGATTCAGAAAAGCAGCTGAAGTTTGTTTTCTGTATCTGTGAGTCTGTTTCTGCTTTGCATATACATAAATTTGTATTATATTTTAGATTCCACATATAAGTGATAGCATATAGTATTTGTCTTTCTCTGTCTGACATTTCACTGAGCATAATGTTCTCTTGGTCTTTCCAGGTTGTTGCAAATGAACCTAACACAATATTGTGAATCAACTATACTTCAATTTAAAAAATTGATATAAAAAAATCCCATGAAAAACAAGCAAAGAGAAAACCAGCTCATTGTTTGAGCTTTTGAGATAGATTAACTGACTGGAGCTCATCATTTTCCATTTTCAAGAAGGAAAGTTTTGTTTAGTTCTCTAGTCCATGAGTTAATCCTAAAACATATCTCTCATCTAGAATTTGTTTCTACATTCACGTCCCCCCTTTTTTTTGTTTCCTGGAGATGAAAGGGTGTCTGACATTTGTTTAGGGCTTGTAAATTCCAAACCAATTGGCTGGTGTTCCTGAATGTAAAGAGGGTTCAAGATGGGATCTGATGCTATGTAGCTCTTTTGTTAAGCTTGTGCTGCATCTTAACACCTCAATGGAGTTTAGGGAAACACTTTAAAGAAACCTTTGTCTTACAGATTGCTCCCCAAAACTTCACATCAAAAACAACCGGGGAAGATCAGAAGGGGTTTGCCAAAAGCTATAGAGAAAAGGAGGAAGATCCTGGAGGGGGTTAGAAAAATTGAAAAGAAATAGAAACTTCCTAATCACCTCTGGAAAATTTAAAAGGAGGAATAAAACTCTGTTTGAAAGAAGGCATGAGAAATTAGTTAAACGTTGTAACACAAAGCAAATGTTTGGATATCCTTTCAAAGAATACTAGAACACCCATTTTACTCTGGTAAAGTCAACGCCCCCTACTTCCCTCTCATTTTCCATTAGGGAATAAAAATTTGTTTAAAACTCCTCCCAAAAATCCCTGGAGAAGGAAATGGCAACCCACTCCAGTATTCTTGCCTGGGAAATCCCATGGACAGAGGAGCCTGGAGAGCTACAGTCCATGGGGTTGCAAGAGTTAGATACAACTGAGTGACTAAATAACATCAACAACAAAAAAACTAAACTATNACCCACTCCAGTATTCTTGCCTGGGAAATCCCATGGACAGAGGAGCCTGGAGAGCTACAGTCCATGGGGTTGCAAGAGTTAGATACAACTGAGTGACTAAATAACATCAACAACAAAAAAACTAAACTATTTTTCCTAATAGGTGAAAAGAAAGTGAAAGTGAAGCAGCTCAGCCGTGTCTGGCTGTAGTCTTCCAGGCTCCTCCATCCATGGGATTCTCCAGGCAGGAGTACTGGAGTGGGTTGTCATGTCCTTCTCCAGGGGATCTTCCTGACGCATTGCAGGCAGACGCTTTACAGTCTGAGCCACCAGGGAAGCCCATAGAGCTATTGTAGAACAGAATTCAAATGACAATATATGTTTTCTTTTTTAATTACTATCCAAATGAAATTCTCTCTAGAATGTGCATGTAATAAGAATGTCAGTATCACAAAACAGTTTGCTGCACTTGGGCCATTCTTTGTGCTGCCCAGCATATTTAAACTAGGAATAACATTTGGCACACTGGACTTGGAGTCAGAGGTATGTGTTTGGGTCCCCATTCCTAAGCCCACTAGCACAAAGCCACTTACCTACACGGAGCCTTGGTTTCCTTATCTGTACAATGGGAATAAGACACATTCTGCATAAGTTGAAAGGGTAGGTGAGAGAGAGGTTCAATAGGAGACAACATAAAATAACTGTATACAATATAAATGGAAGTGCATGTATAATGGATGGTGCTACTATTGCCAATACTGTTCTCATATGTGAGTGGGAAGGGAATGAAAATCATGGCTAAAGTGTTGGCTTTAAAATGCTCTGGTGTAACAGTATGTCAGTGGTGCTGTGATGGGTGTGTTGAATATGTGTGTGTGCGTGTGTGTGTAAAATAGCCACAGATGACAAAGTACTTAGTGAAGAAATGGACTTATGACATATTTGATGCAAAAAATGTACTTGTTTTATATTTGAAAGTAATAGCTAAGGGTAGGAACAGTGGCTCTGATTCCTCCAACCAAAATAATTTCCAAAGAAAAAAAAATATGATAAATACACTCCTTTCTCCCCTAACAGGGAAAACCAGGACAAAAGAAAAGTACCGTGTAGTTTACACAGATCATCAAAGGTTGGAGCTGGAGAAAGAATTCCACTGCAATAGATATATCACCATTCGGAGAAAATCAGAGCTTGCAGTCAACTTGGGCCTTTCTGAGAGACAGGTACACCGAAAGTACATTTAACACTTTTCATATAAGCATTTCAATAGGCTAAGATTTTAGGGACATCTGTAAGCAGGAGGGAAGCAAAAGAAGACTAAGCCATTCTCCAAGCTTTCCTAAAGCCCGTATGTTTCCTACTGAATCTCCTAGTGTGGTGGGCACTATATAGGTGTGGAAACAAGGGTGGGGACACAGTGGATGGAGAAGGATTAAAATCACCATACAATTGGTCAGCCAAGTCAAAACCTTGATATAATTTCCCAAGTAGTCATAATCTATGTGTGAAGTTGAAATCTGTCAATCATGGCAATTATCTGGCTTATATCAGTCAAACTGTAACAGTAAATGAACACCAATGCTTATACCTGCACCAAGTTTTTCTATTATTCAGGCTAGGAGATTTAATTTTCTGTGGTCTATGTAATCAATCCTGATTCCTGCCTCAGATTTAGTTTACTGTGGATACTCAGTGAAAATTAAATCTTGGCAAGAATCAGTGGTTTCCACTTACCCAGATTTTGACATGACATAACTACTTGATGTTCTTTTTTTTCCACTAAAGTCTAGGAGTAATCCTGGATATCACAGAATTCTAGAACTGTAAAGTCCATTAATGTCTTATCCCAAGTAATCTACATTTCAACCATTTATAAAGGCACACAACAAGAGATATCGTACTTCTTCACCCATGTTCACTCAGTTCTGTTTCATTAACTTTACTTTAAAAAAAAAATTTACATGGCATGTAGGACCTTAGTTCTCAGACCAAGGGTCAAACCTGTGCCCCGTGCATTGAAGTGCAGAGTCTTAACCTCTGGACTGCCAGGGAAGTCCCTAACCTTAGTCTTTTAATGACAAATCATAATCACCTTTGCTATTTAAATCCCTCCTTTTTCATCACCATGCCTCAGAATCTGCCATTCTATCATTATTTATTTTTACCTGTGCAACAAAGATGGTGAGTGAGGTATAATGTAAAGACTACTGCTTCAGAGTCTGAGGCCCTGGGCTTGATTTCAATTTCATCTCATGAAAGATATTTTCCCTCTCCAAGTCTCAGCTTTTTAAAAAACCTCTTGTCAAATGGGCATACTTCACAAGGTCATTGTGAAGCTCAAGTGATGCATGTGAAAGGGCTTTGTAAATATTAATACTAAAGCCCCGGAACAATATCAGCAGTGACTTTGAAAAATGCATTCAGTATGTTGTCCCATTAAATCCAAAGCATTTTTTGTTTCAGGTGAAAATCTGGTTTCAAAATCGCAGAGCCAAGGAGAGAAAGATGATCAAAAAGAAAATATCCCAGTTTGAGAACAGTGGAGGCTCAGTGCAAAGTGACTCTGGCTCCATCAGCCCTGGGGAACTACCTAATATTTTTTTCACCACCCCATCTGCTGTCCGTGGATTTCAGCCTATCGAGATTCAGCAGGTCATAGTCTCTGAATGAAATCTGAATGAAAGAAAGGTAAAGAGAAATGGAAAATGCCCTTCCTTTAGCCTTGTCTTTTCAGTCTCTTAAGATATCAGCGGGGGAGTTGCAACATTAGGTAATAATTCCTTGTAAGACAGTATTCAGAATGAGTGGATGCACCATGGATTGAAGATAATTCAAGAATCACTTACTGTTAGGAACTATACCTAGAAAACTCCTGTGTGCAATGCTATGTCAGTCACTCAGGGAACTTGGTGGTAAGCTGTATGATTGAAAGCTACAGTCACAAGCTCTTGCAACTCTATTCACAATTTCAGAAATTTGCTTGTAATAGACCATAAAAAACAGTTCTGCCAGGATGCACATTTGTTTATGTATACTTGTGTTCATCATTTGATGCTGAGCGTGTCCTTTGATGCTCTTTTTGGGCCGGGGAGAAGGTAAGCAGAAAGGTATCTATCTCTAGCTACCTTTTCAAGTGTCTGATTCAAAAGCTAACAGAATTTTCATAACAAGACAAACAGTTTATTAAAACATCAGGAGGTGATTTTGAATCTACTGTCACTTGTTATTAGAAATAATAAATATTAAAAGGTTTTTTTCCCTTGCTCATACTTGTCTAGCATCAGTTATCTCAGAACTTTCAACCTGCAGTGTCAATTTCAAATCCTGCCAAAACAATGAAATCAGACTAGAACAACACAGTCAGCTTGGTTGAGTCATTAGAAAAGGCAGCTCTCCAACACTCAAAGTAAACTCTTCCCCTATTCTGCCTCTCTATTCCATTTACTATTAGAATGTGAAACAGCAGTGAGATTGAACATTGAGTACAAGGATAGTATATGTTCTATAGTTTCTCTCATTGGCATCATCTCTAGTCTGTTCCATTTTACCTACCTATCATGTCAATGCAATGTGGTCCAGGAAGCTGCAGTTTACAGGTTAAAAACACACAACTTAGGCTATAGTGAGCAGAGTTGTCTGGAGTTTGTTGGTCCAGTTTATTGTTTGCATAACCAAGTGGTCAGAAGCTGAATTCTGAATCATTTTAAATTGAGATGGTTTAAAAGAAAATGTGATTAGAAAATCAGAGCACAACTTTCCTTTTCAAAAACCATCTTTGGGTTTGGAGTGAGAAGTTTATCCTCCCCATCGTTATGAAAATCTCAGAAAGAGGGTGCCACTTCATTGCCTCCAATAAATATGGGCCAGACAAAAGGTCATCTAAATTGCTGATCACAGAAAATCAGCATTAAAATAAGTCCTTCCAATCTAATAAAGGGAAGGTGGGAATCACAAAGGTGAAGAAGCTAACTTCTGAGTGTATTTGTCTATTTACACCAAAAGTTAGCTTCCTCACCCATAATATCCCCCAACAAAGGTATACCTTTGGCAATAGCAGTTGGATTTCCCCAAGGATTGTTCTTTCCTGCTGTAAACTTTTTGTTCCACAAGGAAGAAACATTTCTCTATTTTTATAGATTCTAATTTTATAGAACCTATTAGCAAAGCCACAATATAAAGCTTTTTTTCTTAGTAGTACATTGCAGCCACTTCCTCTAAGAAGACATGTTGATTCTTTCTCTGAAACTTGAGAAAAATATATACCCCCTTCTTTTATGGTTATATTATGGTGGTGTGGAGAAGGGGGCAACAGAGGATGAGATGCATCACCGATTCAATGGACATGAACTTGGGCAAACTCCAAGAGATGGTGAGAGATGGGAAAGCCTGGCATGTTGCACTCCATGGGGTCACAAAGAGTCAGACACAATTTGGCAACTGAACAGCAACAATGGTGGTATGTGCTGGAGGTATATAGACAAAAAGTTAAACACAAAAAAGTAGGTTTCAATAAAGAATTTTTTCTGGTGTTGTGGGGTAAGATTCAGAAATGAAAACATGCCAAATGACTGACAGTGTTCAGCTAGGGTAGCGGGATTATGCAGATTTTCTTCTTTTCATTGCATTTCAAATGTATGCTGTTTTGTAATAGAAATTTCCTTAAGAAACATGCTTTCACCTCAGATCTTTAGTTGATCTTCAAGTAATTTGCAATTTTAGTGTCTACTTATAATTTATAGAAGAGTTTCAACCTCCTAGTTCCTCACTTAAGGAAGGCCTTTGATCTAGTCTTAGAGTTGTTCATGTACAGCTACAAAGATAAGTTTTTGGGAGGGTCTGACTTCTTTTCAAAGGAGAAATGAAGCAAGACGCAAGGGATGTTTTCTACTCTTGCTTTAGATCCAGAGAATCTAGCTGTTTTCTTCAGTTGGAACATTTCAACATTATCAAACAAAGCCAAGAAGGGCAGGAGGAGCTAGCAAGGGAGTTGGGTGGTAGGAGGAAGGGGTATATTATAACAGGATATGAGGAACATTTGGGGGGGTAGCAAACATGTTTATTCAGAGAAGGCGATGGCACCCCACTCCAGTACTCTTGCCTAGAAAATCCTATGGACGGAGGAGCCTGGTAGGCTGCAGTCCATGGGGTCGCAAGGAGTCCGACATGACTGAGTGACTTCACTTTCACTTTTCACTTTCATGCATTGGAGAAGGAAATGGCAACCCACTCCAGTGTTCTTGCCCGGAGAATCCCAGGAACAGGGGAGCCTGGTGGGCTGCCGTCTCTGGGGTCACACAGAGTCAGACATGACTGAAGCGACTTAGCAGCAGCAGCAGCAGCAGCAGACATGTTTATTATTTTAATTCTGGTGATGGTTTCATGAGTTTATGCATATATCAAAAAATCAACTTTTATACTTCAAATATATGCAATTTCTTGTATGTCAGCTATACCTTAAGAAAGGGACAACCAAATGTAACAATGTGTTTCCAACTGTAATAATAATACAGCAGGGAGGAACTCACTAGAGGAGTTAGTCTATGGAGATAGTCACCTTAGATAACTTAGATTCAGCCCCCAGGTAGGATCACTTCCTTGTATACTCATGTCTAAGTGTGCTGTTGAGGAAGGACACCAATAATTCATCATTGATGATTCTTTCATAAAATGATGGTGGGTTTGGAGGGTAGGGAGAGACCAAGATATGTTGGCATTGAATCTTGAAGTGTGAGTGTCAATGCAAAGCAAAGAAGTCCCTGCTGTGTTCTTCCAGAACCAGTATTGTGAGTTGGAAGTAAAAGTAGCTATTCACATCTAATAGAAAGAGAAGCACTTGTCAGAGGTAGGATCAAGATGGCAGACTAGAAAACCCTGAGCTCACCTCCCCCCACAAACACATCAAAACTACAACTATTAAAGAGCAGCTCTCACTGAGAATGACCTAAAGATTAGAAGAATGGCTCTTCTACAACCAAAGCTGTAAAGAAAGATCCGCACACAGTTTGGTAGGAAGGCAGGAGAAGTGATCAAGTCAGGACCTACATCCCTAGTGGGTGACCCAGCAGGCTCAGGGATCCTCCTTGGGGAGCAAAGGGTTTAAGCCACATATTAGGCACCCCAGCCATAAGGTCCAACATTCAGAAATCGAGCTCCCTTATATGATTCAAAAATCAGTGGAGCATAACGGAGAGATGTAAGAAACCAAGCCTTCACTCTTGAAGAGCTCACACACAGACTTGTTGGCTCCCAGTCACAGAATAGATGCTGCAGATTGAAAAAATGAATGGTGCTCTGGCCAACCTGCCAAGACTGCCACAGCATGCCCCACAGCCTGTACCAGGCTACCACTCCAGCCCCTCTTGCTTTAGAACTGCTCCCTATTAAGATGGAGGCCACTATTCCCAATGTACATGTTCTCATTGGGGAAAGGACAGAGACAGCTTGGGTCACAGTCTTACCCTTAGCCAGGGGTAGATTGCCTTTGCCAGTGTGTACATACACCAGGGAAGGAGCAGAGCCTGCTCAATAGTGTGGCTCCAACTCCTCTGGCCCCAACTCTGCCTTTCACAATGACACACACACCAGGGAAAAAATGAAACCAGCTCAGAAGTGCAGCCCCAAGCCCTCAGGCCCCAGCCACAATTCCAATAGGGCAGCAACTACTATTATGTTTAGGAGAATCCCCAATTCACACTTGGCTCTGTCTCTAGTACCTCTGATTCCAGCCCTATCTCCAGCCCAGTGTATCCAGAGAGAATATGTAACTCATGAACACTTCAAATCCAGCACTCCCAACAAGCCACTAGGCATATGCAGACTGCACAGTGATGCCTTCACACAAGGACATGGCTTCAAGATCAGAATAGGTAACTATCACCCCTAATTTCATAGAGACACAGAAAGTTTAACAAAATTAGAAAATAGAGAAATAGGTTTCAAATGAAAGAACAAGATAAAGTCTCACGAAAAAAACCTAATGTAACAGAGAAAATTAATTTACCTGAAAAAGAATTCCAAGTAGTAGTAATAAAAATGTTAAATGAACTGAAGGAAAAAATAGGTGAACAGAAACAGAACTTTAACAAAGAACTAGAAAATACAAAAAAGAACCAATGAATGCAGAAAGATACAACTGAAAAGAAAAATATACTAGAAGGTATTAACAGCAGATTAGGTGATACAGAAGAAACATAAACTATCCAAAAGATGTGAAAGTGGAAATCACCTAATCAGAATAGCAAAAAAGAAAAACAATGAAAAGAATGAGGGTAATTTAAAGGATCTCTAGTACAGCATACTAGCATTCATATTATAAGGGTACCAGAAGGAGAAAAGAGAGCAAAAGGGGCAGAAAATGCATTTTATCAAATTATGACTGAAAAATTCCTGAAGAAAAAAACAGAAATCCAGTTATAAGAAACATAGAAAGTCCCACAAAATGAACCCAAACAGACCCACACAATATATATCCAAATTAAAACGGCAAAAGTTTTTTTTTTTTTCTTAAGTCATCATATACAAGGGAACCTTCATAAAACTATTAGCTGATTTTTCTGCAGGAGGTTTGCAGGCAAGAAGGGAGTGCCGTGATATATTTAAAGTGCTGAAAGAGAAAAACCTATGAACTAGAATACTCTATCTAGCAGAGTTATTCAGAATTTAAAGAGATAAAGAGCTTCTCAGACAAGCAAAAATTAAAAGCACCATCAATACTAAGCCAACCTTACAAGAAATGTTAAAGAGTCTTCTTTAAATGAAAAAGAGAAAGCTACAACAAGAAATAAGAAGTTATAGGAAAGGAAAAATTCAACAGATAAAAGCAAATATGCAGTAAATACAGTGGATCAATTACCTAAATAAATCAGGACAATGGCTAAAATATAAAAATTATAAAATCAAATGTAACTACAATAAATAGTTAAGGAACAGATATGGATTTTAAAAATATGACAACAAAAGCACAAAACATGAAGGAAGGCAGTAAAAGATGTAGATTTTTTTAGAATGCATTTTAACTTAAATGAGTGAAAGTGAAGTAGCTCAGTCGTGTCCAACTCTTTGCGACCCTGTGGACTGTAGTCCACCAGGCTCCTCCACCCATGGGATTCTCCAGGCAAGAGTACTGAAGTGGATCGCCATGTCCATCTCCAGGCGATCTTCCTGACCCAGGGATTGAACCCAGGTCTCCCGCACTGCGGGCAGACGCTTTACCATCTGAGCCACCAGGCAATAAATATACTTACAGGTCAACTATATGAACTCCATGATAGCAAAAAATAAAAAACCTACATTAGAAACACCAAAATTAGCAAGAAAGGAATCCAAACATAACAGTAAAGAGAAGCATTAGCTTCCGGTTCAAGATGGTGGTGCTCATCTCCCCCTGTAACAGCACCAAAAGTGCAATTATCAGCTGAGCAACAATCCACAGGAGGATGCTGGAACCCACCAGAAAAAATATACCCCACATCCAAAGACAAAGGAGGAGGCACAGCAAGATGGTAGGAGGGGCACAATCATGATAAAATGAAATCTCATACCCACTGGGTGGGTGACTCAAAAACTGGAGAACAATAAGACCAAAGAAATTCTCCCACTGTTGTGAAGGTTCTGAAGACCACTTCAGGCTTCCCAGCCTGGGATCTACCAAAGGGACTGGGAATCCCCAGGGAATCTGACCTTGAAGGCCAGAAGGGTTTGATTATAGGACTTCCACAGGACTGGGGAAAACAGAGACTTCAGTTTTAGAGGGCACAAACTAAATCTTGCACACACCAGACCCAGAAGAAAGGAGCAGTGACCCCACAGGAGATTGAATCAAAATTACCTGCTAGTGTTAGAGGGTCTCCTATGGAGGCATGGGTCTGCAGGGGCTCGCCACAGGCACAGGGGCACTGGCAGCAGCAGTCCAGGAAGATCCCCCTTCATGTAAGCCATCTTGTAGGTCACTGTTAACCCTACCACAGAGCCAGTAGACCACAGGGCTAGGTTGTCTCAGGCTAAGCAACTACCAGAGAGGGAATGCAAACTCACCGCAGATAGTTTACTGAGCAAAGCCCTGCCCACCAGAGCAAGACCCAGTTTTTCCCACAGCCAGTCCCTCCTATCTGTAAGCTTACACAAGCCTTGTAGCCTCCTCCATCGGAGGGCAGACTAAAGTAGCAAAAGAACCACAGTCCCACAGCACCTAAACAAAAAGAAAAAACCACATTACAGAAAGTTAATCAGGATGAAAAGCAAAAAGTTATGTCCCAGATGAAAGGACAAAGTAAAACTCCAGAAAAACAAATGAATGAAGTAGAGATAGGCAACCTCCCAGAAAAATAATTCAGAATAATGATAGTGAAGATGATGCGGGATATCAGGAAAACAATGGAGAAGATGCAAAAAATGTTTACCAGAGACCTAGAAGAACTAAAGAACAAACAGAGATGAATAATATACTAGAGGGAATCAATAGCAGAATAATTGAAGCAAAAGGATGGGTAAATGACCTGGAGGACAGAATGATGGAAATCACTGTTGCAAAACAGAATATAGAAAAACAAATGAAAAGAAATGAAGACAGCCTAAGAGACCTCTGGGACAATAGTAAACGCACCAACATTCTCATTATAGGGTTTCCAGAAGGAGAAGAGAAAGAGAAAGGACCTGAGAAAATATTTGAAGAAATAATAGCTGAAAACATCCTTAACATGGGAAAGGAAATAGTCAACCAAGTCCAGGAAGCACAGAGAGTCCCAGGCAGGATAAACCCAAGGAGGTTGAGACACACAGTAATCAAACTGACAAAAATTAAAGACAAAGATAAAATACTAAAAGCAACAAGGAAAAAAAAATGACAAATAGCATACAAGGGAATTCCCATCAGGCTGTCAGCTGATTTCTCAACAGAAACTCTACAAGCCAGAAGGGAATAGCACTATGCATTTAAAGTGGTGAAAGGGAAAAAACTATGACCAAGAATACTCTACCCAGCAAGACTCTCCTTTTGATGGAGAAATCAAAAGCTTCCAGCCAAGCAAAAGTTAAGAGAATTCAGCACTATCAAACTAGCTTTACAACAAATGCCAGAGGAACTTCTCTAGGTAGGAGACACAAGAGAAGGAAAAGAGCTACACAAAATAAACCCAAAACAATTAAGAAAACAGTAATAGGATCATACATATTGATAATTACCTTAAGTGTAAATGGATTAAGTGTGCCAACCAAAAGACATAGACTGGCTGGGCAGATGAAAACATATACATATATGCACTTACACTTACCACATCACTCTGCTTGACCCACCCCACCCCCCAAATTGTATGCAGTTATTTATATTGTTAGATTAGTCATGTTCCCATTGTGGCTTGCAATTACAATTATCTTTCATTTTTTGTCTGGCTATTGATTGTGAAAACTAATAAACATCTTTTACTATTGTGATTATGTAACTGTTAATCTCTTAATAGACTTGTATCATGGTTGGTCAACAGAAAAATAATAGAATTCTATGTCACCAAAACTACAATTTAATAGAAAAACATATAATCACTTTTTAAAATCCATAGGCCTATCAGAATTATCTTGGAACTTTTTGAAAAATACAAATACCTAGGTATTGCTGTTCTTCTCCAGAGCTCCAGATATATTTCTAATGAGCAGACATGTTTAAAAAAGATGGACTATATGATGATCTTTTAGTTTTATTTAGTTTGTTTCACTTTTTCTATTTCATATTCAGTGCTCCCATTTCATTTAGTTTGTTTTCCAATTTCTCCATCTTTTTTTTTTAATGTTCTTTCTCAACCCTTTATTGCAAGCATAGTAGAAAAGCTTTTGTATACATATATATAAATAATATGTATAATATGTGTATTTTAGAAAACATGAAATTTGCCTAAGAAATTTATGACAGTTTGATTCTACTTGTTTGACTTAGTATAAATAGAATACTAGATTTCTAATTTAAAATAGATATGCAACAAGAATGAAAATTTACTATATACCACAGGGCACTATAATAATAACCACTTGTAATAACCTATAATGGAAAATAATTTCAAAACTAATATGTGTGTATATGTATAACAATCACCTTGCTGTGCACCTGAAACATTGGTTTTGTCATTCAGTCATGTCCAACTCTTTGCTACCCCATGGACTGTAGCCTACCAGACTTTTCAATCCATGGGATTCTCCAGGCAAGAATACTAGAGTGGATTGCCATTCCCTTTTGCAGAGGATCTTCCCAACTCAGGGATCAAATCCTGGACTCCTACACTGCAGGCAGATTCTTTACCATTTGAGCTACAGGGAAGTCCTCCTGAAACATTGTATGCCAACTATTCTTCAATTATATATATATATATATATATATATATATATATATATAT
>SJYX01022828.1:42412-128077 GCA_006410675.1 Oreotragus oreotragus | reverse complement strand
TAAATTAAAAAAAAAAAAAAACCCACTAAACTTAAAGAGATCCTTCCAAGATAAACCATTATAAAACTGTCAAGAATCAAAGAAAAAGAAAATCTAAAAGCAGCAATAGAAAAACAATTTTTTACCTACAAGGGAACCCATATAAGGCTTTTAGCAGATTTTTCAGGCCAGGAGAGAATGATACATAGAAAAATTACAGGCCAGGAGAGTGGAATGATACATACAAAATGCTGAAGGACATAAATGCCAACCAAGAGCACTTTATTAATTATTAGTTAACATTAAGAAATGAAGGAGAAATGGTTTCCCAGACAAAAGAAAACTGAGGGAATTCATCATCAATATACCTGCCTTTCATGAAATGTTGAAAGTTCTTCAAGTTTAAATGAAAGAAAGCTAATTGGTGACATGAAAATATATAAAACTATAACACACATTTGTAAATATAACTATATAGTCAGATTTAGAATACTCTAATCCTATAATAGGTTGGTGTATTAACCACTTATCACTATTAGAAGAGTTAAATGACAGGAATATTCAAAATAACAGCTACAATAATTTGTTGATGAATAAACAATATGAAAAGAAGTAAAGTATGACATCAAAATTTATAAGGGGAAAGCAAAAAGGTAGAGTTTTTGTATGTAATCAAGAAAAATTATCAGTGTAAAAGAGACTGTAATATTTAAGATGTTTTATCTATGTACCAATGTAAGCACAAAATGAAAATATACAGTATATTCACAAAAGATAAAGTGATGAGAATCAAAGCAAACCACTACAGGAAATTATCAATTCACAACCAAAGAAAACAAAAGAGGAAGAAAGAAATGAGGGAAATACAAAAGAGCCAGAAAAAAATAAGATTGCATTAGTAAAGTGTGTAAGTCGCTCAGTTGTATTTGATTCTTTGTGACCCCAGGACTATACAGTCCATGGAATTCTCTAGGCCAAAATACTGGATTGGGTAGCCTTTCCCTTCTGCAGGGGATCTTCCCAACCCAGATATTGAAACCAGGTCTGAGACCTGGATTCGATCCCTGGATTGGGAAGATCATTACCTATTGATGGGGCTTCCCTGATAGCTCAATGGTAAAGAATCCACCTGCAATGAAGGAGACACAGGAGTTGTGGGTTTGATCTCTGGGTAGAGAAGATCCCCTGAAGAATGAAATGGCAACCCATTCCAGTATTCTTGCCTGGAAAGTCCCACAAATAGAGGACCCTGGCAGGCTACATTCCATAGGATCACAAAGAGTCGGACATGACTGAGCATGCATGCCCACACTTATTAATAATGCTTTGAACATAAGTGGCTTGAATTTTCCAATCAAAAAGCTTAGAATGGTTGAATGAACTTTAAAATAACTATGTTGCCTACAACGGACTTATTTAAGCCTGAAGAATAGGCTTAAAGTGAAGGAATAGAAAAAGATACTAATGTGCAAATGGAAACCAAACGTCAGTACATGTAGCTATATTTGCATCAGATAAAATAGACTTTAAGTCAAAAATGGTAACAAGAGACAGAGAAGGTCATTATATAATGATAAAGTAGTCAATCAATACTGAACCATTATAAATGCGTATACACTCAACATAGGAGTACCTAAATATATTAAGCAAATACTAACAAGTCAGGAAGGCAAATAAAAAAACAGCACAATAATACAAGGGCAATTTAATGCCCCACTTTCAGCAATGAGTAGACAAAGACAATTCAGATCAAAAAATCAACAGGGAAACTTTGGACTTTATACCAAGTACACCTCACAGAAACAAACTGAGCATTCCATCTCACAGTAGCAGAATACACATTATCTCAAGTACAGAGGGAACATTCCCCAGTGTTGATAATATGATAGATCACAAAACAAGTCTTAGCAAGTTTAAAAAGACTAAAATTGTTACTCAACTCAGGTTCAGCTGCTCGTTGCTCAAAAATTCAATATTGAGAGACAAGTGTTGGGTAAAAGAAAAGATAGTTTTATTGAGGAAACTGGTAATCTTCAGGAGAAGGTGAACTCATTTTATGCCAAGAAACCAACTCCTCATTGCCCATCAAGGGACAAGAAGGGCACAGGTAATGGGGGTGTAGGCAAGAGGGAGGGTTGCTATGTGTAGAAGGGCAGAGTCAGTTCTGACAATCATCTTGAAAAAGGTCGTGTGGTAATCTGATTTGCATCTTGGTTGTTTTAAGTACAGTTAATCTTCAATTCCAGGGTTGGTTTGTTCCCATTTCCTTCAGGCAAATTACTGGAATTGTGTAAGATGGAGCAGCCTACATCATGGTTACAGTCTGGTCATCACACAGTTAACTTCTTTCACCTGGTGCAGGTTTCGGTATCCACAAAAGAGCTCAAAGAATATAACTCAGAATATTATTTATAGCCTTCAAATAGAAACTAAAAGTCCTCAACTTTGTTTAATGGCTAAACTATTAATATTTTGTCTTGCTAGACTATTTGCCTTTGCTCCTTCGTTTTCTCATTTCTCTGATTAAATTTTTTCTTTGGAACTTGAAGTCTCAGGATGTTAAAATTTCTCTGCAAACAAGAGGCAAGTAGAAGACATTGAACAGGAATTGGCGGGGGCAGGGGGGAGGGAGGTGTCTGTCCTGCTCAGCTACAAAATCATACTAAGTATCACTAGTTTTCAACCACAATGACAAAGAAAAGCTGGAACATTTCTAAATATGTAGAAATTAAACAACACACGCCTAAACAATAGATGAGCCAAAGAAGAAAACAAAAGTGAAATAAAAAAATATCTTGAGGGAATTCTCTGGTGGTCCAGTGGTTATGACTCCATACTTTCACTGCCAAAGCCCCGGGTTCAGTCCCTCTGGTCAGGAAGCTGGGATCCCATAAGCTATGCGGCCAAAAAAAAAAAAGAAGAAATCTTGAAACATTCTATAGGTTGTCTTTTTGTTTCGTTGGTGGTTTCCTTTGCTGTGTAAAACCTTTTATATTTAATTAGGTCCCATTTGTTTACTTTTATTTTTATTTCCTTTACTTGGGGAGAGAGATGAAAAAATATTGCCATAATTTATGTCAGAGTGTTTTGCCTCTTCTAGAAGTCTTATGGCTTCTTGTATTACATTTGGGTCTTTAAATCATTTTGAGTTTATTTTTCTATATGGTGTCAGCAAGTGCTCTAATTTCATTCTCCTACATATAATTGCCCACTTTTCACAGCATCACTTATTGAAAAGACTGGTATATTCAAGGTATATTCCATGATATATTCATGCTCCTTTGTCAAAGGTTAGTAACATAAGTGTTTATGTTTATTTCTAGGCTGTCTATTCTGTTCCATTAATCTGTTTGTCTATTATTGCACCAATATCATACTGTTTTGATTACTGTAGCCTTGTAATGTAGTCTGAAATAAATAAGCATGATTCTTCAGCTCTGTTTTTCTTTCTCAAGATTAATTTGGCTATTGGGGTCTTTTCTGTTTCCATACAAAATTTTAAATTATTTGCTCTAGTTTTGTGAAAAATACCTTGATGTGTTAATAGGTATTGTATTGAATCTGTAGATTTCCCTGGGTAGAGTAGTTACTTTAACAATATTAATTTTTACAATCCAAGAACACAGTATATCTTTCAATCTGTTTGTATCAAAGAATATAACTCAGAATATTATTTATAGCCTTCAAATAGAAACTAAAAGTCCTCAGCTTTGTTTAATCTTTAATTTCTTTCATCAGTGTCTTATAGTTTTCCAAGTACAGGTTTATTCCTAGGTATATTCTTTTTGATGTGATAGCAAATGAGATTGTTTAATTAATTTAAATGAACAGAAAACCTAGTCTTACCATCTTTTATAAACGTTTACTATACAACTGGTTATCCCTCAATTATAGGTTACATAGTTTTGTCGAACACGTTAAGTTGTAGTTTTTTTCTGAGTTAATTTTTACGTGTCTTCTGGACTTAACTGTAAAAAGGTTTCTCCTGTACGTCTCCCGGTTGTTCATATTCTTTTCTACGAGTTATAACAATTAGTAACTCCTTTATATTTAGATTTTGTTAGAACTCTTTTGTCTTGTCTTGACCTTCTCAGTGCAAGGAACATCTCTTATCATGTTCCGATTTCATTAGTTTTGTCATACCATCACCGTGTTTTTATCTGTGTACCTAGTTACCTTGTCTTACCTCTTGAGTCTTTATTTGGGTTTGTGAATACCATTTAAGTAGATACTGTTTCCTCCGTACTGATATGGTTCCTTTTTTCTACCAAAGAAGTTATTCACCACGACCCTTTCGACCTGTCGATGTACGATTTCTTACTTCAATCTCATAAAAGACTGTTGTATATGTTTTTATTTGAGTTTGACCCAATTTCCAGATTTACATTCTAATCTTTGGTATTTTGAAGATCTTTTTTTTTTATCCGTCTTACGAGAAACCGTATTCAGAGTCGTTATAAAGAAAAAAAACCTATACTGAAGATTCTGTTAACTTTGTCTTCGTTTTTATTTGGTTATCCTAGATTAATTTGAATTTTCGAAAGTGTGTCGCTTCATTTGATGGTTGTTTTGTTTTTATGTTAGATGACTTACTATCTTTTATAAATCTTTACTATACTGACTATTCTCTAATTATGTATTTTATGTATTTGTCGAATATTTTGAGTTTTTTGTTTGTTAGGTAATTTTTACCCGTCTTCTAGAATTATCTGTAAAAGGGTCTCTTAATGTCTAACGGTTGTCCGTGTTCCACGAGTTATACCAATTAGTAGTCTCTTTACGTTTAGTTTTGATGTTACTCCATAGTAAAGTCTGGACAGTCTTACCGAAGTATTTTTTCTGGTGTTCATTGTTGGTCAGGTAGGATAAGGAGATCAGTCCTGGGATTTCTTTGGAAGGAACGATGCTGAAGCTGAAACTCCAGTACTTTGGCCACCTCATGCGAAGAGTTGACTCACTGGAAAAGACCCTGATGCTGGGAGGGTTTGGGGGCAAGAGGAGAAGGGGGACGACAGAGGATGAGATGGCTGGATGGCATCACTGACTCAATGGACATGAGTTTGAGTGAACTCGGGAGTTGGTGATGGACAGGGAGGCCTAGCGTGCTGCAGTCCATGGGGTCACAAAGAATTGGACATGGCTGAGCAATTGAACTGAACTGAAGTTATACTTTCATAATTTTTTTTAAAAAATTTAATTTAAACATAAGACCCAAGATTGTAAAACTAGAAGAACACAAATGAGAAAAAAATGATTTTTTTTGTATTTGACTTTGGAAAAACAGTCAACCAAAGTGAGACAAGCTGGACTGCCTCAAGGTAAAAACACAACACTGGATATAATCAACAGAGTAAAGTAAACTGTATAATGTACTCAATTCTATAGCAAAATATTGACAATAAAAATGATAACCCAATGTTAAAATAGGCAAGGACTTGAATAGACATTCTTCCATTTTCCAAGTTTCCTCCTCTTATTGATTTCTGGTTTCAAATCAATATGATGGGAAAAAAATACCTGATACAATTTCAGTATACTTAAATTACTTGACTTGTTTTGTTGTCTAAAATATGATCTACTATAAAGTGTTCTATTCACTTTTTATTGATAGAAGAATGCATATTATACCAATATTGTGCAGAAGGTTCTGTCCAAGAAGCGCAGAGAATACCAAACAGAACAAATGCCAAGCAAACAAAAACATTGACAAAAATAAGTCATATTCAAACTAGTAAAGACAAAGCAAGAGAAAATCTTGAAGGCAGCCAGACCCCTCAAAAAATAAAATAGAATAAAAAATTACCTACAGAACATAAGAATTACAGCATAATTCTCATTACAAATCCTGCAAGCAAGAAGAAAATGGAGTGAAATATTTAAATCATTGAAAGAAATAAACTGTCAATGCAGACTTCTATATAAAGTTTAAAAATCCTTCAAAAGTAAAAAGAAATAAAGATTTCTTGGACAAATAAAAACTGGAGAAATTTATTACCAACACACCTACATTACAAAAATATACTTTTAAGTTTTTCAGGCAGAAGGAATTTGATGTGTCAAGAACTTCCATCTACAAAAAGAAGTGGAAGCATAAGAACCAGAATGCATTTATGTGCTCACTCAGTTGTGTCCAACTGTTTGTAACCACACGGACTGTAGCCTGCCAGGCTCTTCTGTCTATGGGATTTTCCAGGCAAGAATCCTGGAGCAGGATGCCGCTTCCTACTGCAGTGGATCTTCCCGACCCAGGGATCAAACCTGTGTCTCCTGTGTCATCTGTATTGGCAGACAGATTCTTTGCCACTGTGCCTCCTAGGAAGCCCTCAGGAAATATAATAAATGAGGATAAAATATTTTCATATTTAACTGCTCTAAGTATAACTGACTATAATGCAAAAAATATTAACAATGTATCAGATACTTATACCTTATGTAAAATGAAATGTATGACAATAATGGTACAAGAGACGAGAAGGAGGAATTGGAAATATGTTCTAGCAAAGTTTTTACACATGAAACAGTGCAAAATTATTCAAAGGTGTACTGAGATTTTTCAAATGCGTATTGTAAACTCAAGGTAGAAAGTAATACGCTTTTACAAAGAGGTACAAATAAACAGAAGAGATTAAATGGAACAATAAAAATGCTCAATTAAAGAAAGTAGATAAAGGGGGGAGGATGGATAAGAAATGCATTAAACAGCCTGTGACGATAGTATGATGGCAGAGTGAGATGCTCTCTTTGTCTCTTCCTTCCAATATACAACCAGTAAAACATCCACAACTCAACAAATATGCCTCAGCCCACCACCTAACACAACAGAATGCCAAAGAGCTCCTCACATCTATATGTCTAAAGGTGAATGAGTTGAAACACAGAGAAGGCACAAATGAAGGAACAGTAGAGGTGGTGACTGCAGTTCTGGCCCTTGGCCATGGCAGCCCCAGAGAACCCCACTGAAGCAGGAAAGCACATGACTCCAGTACTCGAATCTACAATTAACTAGGCAGCAATGGCAGCAGACCCTGTAATCCCTCCTCCAGGCATGGAGGTGCCCTCTACCCTTCACAGGTGGCACCTGTGATGCCAACAACACCCAACATGGTTAGAGGCACCTGTGACCCTGGCTGCCACCACCTCCTCCCTCCTTTGCAATGGTAGAGCCTGTGACTCAGGAGATATTGAATGCAGTGGAATTGCCTGCCATCCTAAGGCCTCAAGCAGTGACACCAGCAGCAACAAGGCACCAATAACCCTGGAGGCATAAACAGCAATAACAAGGGTACTGGGTAACACTTCGGACAGGACAGAAAATGCCCACTATGGCAACCCACTCCAGCATTTTGCCTGGAGAATCCCATGGTCAGAGAAGCCAGACGGGCTACAGTCAACAGGGTCACAAGGAATCAACACAGCTGAAGCGACTGGGCATGCAGGCACACAAATATAATCAGAAGTAGTGCAGGTAAAGAAAAACAAAAAACTTGTAGTATATTGCCACCTACTGGAAAATAAAAGAAAGGTTTTTAATTTCTACCCTTATGAATTACAGAATCAAGTTTTTAAGATAAAAATTTACCTAATGAATAAAGGTGTTTGATACGTCAAACATCAGACTAAGCAACAACTAACTCATCAGGCACCATGAAGAACCACTGTAAGAATGTATCAAAAAAAGAAAATGACAATTCTCCAGAAACAAAAGATAAAATCATTGTGTTCTAACTGATAGAAAATTTAAAATAGTTGTCATGAAGAGATTCAACAAGATACAAGAATATTCAGAAAGGCAATTCAGTGATCTCAGGAATAAAATTAATGAACAGAATTAATCTTACCAAAAAGATTGAAATGTTAAAATGAAAACAAACAGATATTCTGGAGCTGAATAATTCAATAAATAAGGTGAAGAATGTATTAGGAAGCATTGAAATAGAGCATACTATAAAGAAGAGAGTATTAGTGAGCTTGAAGTTACAAATCTTCAAATGATAACAGGTAGAGAGGAAAGAGGGCTTCCCAGGTGGCTTTAGTGGTAAAGAACCCGCCTGCCAACGCAGGAGATGTAAGAAACAAGGGTTCGATCCCTGGGTTGGGAAGATCCCCTGGAAAAGGCAATGGCATCCTACTCCAGCATTCTTGCCTGGAAAACTCCATGAACAGAGGAGTCTGGTGGGCTACGGTTCATAGGGTCTCGAAGACTCGGACATGACTGAAGTGATTCTGTATGCATACAGAGAAGGAAGATAATTAAGAACTTTTTTAAGAATGAAGTACCTGGATATATACCCAGGAGTGGGACTGCAGGGTCATAGGGTTGCTCTCCTTTTAATTTTTTAAGGAACCTCCATACTGTTACCTATAGTGACTGTACCAATTTACATTCACACCAATTGTGTAGGAGGGTTGCTTTCTCTCCACACCCTCTCCAGCATTTATTGTTGATTTTTTGATGATAACCATTCTGGCTGGTGTGAGGTATATTACAATATCTCATTGTAGTCTTGATTTTCATTTCTCAAATACACCTTTTCATGTGCCTATTGGCCATCTGCATGTCTTCTTTGAAGAAATGTCTATTTAGGTCTTCTGCCCATTTTTTGAGTGAGTTTCTGTTTTGATGCTGTTTTAAACTTCATGAGCTGTTTGTAAATTGTGGAAACTAATTCCTTATTGGTCACATCATTTGCAAATATTTTCTCCCATTCTGTGGGTTGTCTTTTCCTTTTGTTTATTGTTTCCTTTGCTGTGCTGAAGCTTTAGAGCTTACATAGGTCCCATTTGTTTATTTTTGCTTTTATTTCCATTATTCTGGGAGACGGATCAAAAAAGATGTTACTGTGATTTATGTCAGAGAGCGTTCTGCTTATGTTTTCCTCTAGGAGTTTTATAGTGTCCAGTCTCACATTTGGTCTTTAATCCATTTTGAGATTACTTTTGTGTATGGAGTTAAAGAATGATCTAATTTCATTTTTTTTACATGTGGCTGTACAGTTTTCCCAGCACCATTTGTTGAAAACACTATCTTTCCAACATTGTGTAGTCTTGCCTCCTTTGTCATAGATTAATTGACCATAGGTGCATGGGCTTGTTTCTGGGTTTTCTATCCTGTCCCATTGATCTATATTTCTGTTCTGTTCCATTGATCTATATTTACTTTTGTGCCGGTACCACCCTGTTTTGATAACTGTGGCTTTGCAGTACAGTCTGAAGTCAGGGAGCCTGATTCCTCCAGCTGTTTTTCTTTCTCATGATTGCTTTGGCTATTCGTGGTCTCCATACAAACTTTGAGAATTTTTTGTTTTAGTTCTGTGAAAAATGCCATTGATAATTTGATAGGAATTGCACTGAATCTATAGATTGCCTTGGATAGTATAATCATTTTGACAACATTGATTCTTCCAATCTATAAACATGGTATTGAAAGGTTGTTGCTGAACCACGAAAGACGCCAGGATTCTTGGCCTCCAGAAGAGAAGAATTCAATTTGGGGCCAGAGATGAGGCTTGATTCCTCAGAGCTTTTGTATAATAAAGTTTTACTAAAGTATAAAAGGGATAGAGAAAGCTTCTGACAGAGACATCAGAAGGGGGCAGAAAGAGTATCCCCTTGCTACTGTTAGTAATGGAATTATATACTTTTAATTAGTTATTACAGGAAGAACAGTACAAAAAAGATCTTCACGACCCAGATAATCATGATGATGTGATCACTAATCTAGACCCAGACATCTTGGAATGTGAAGTCAAGTGGGCCTTAGAAAGCATCACTAAGAACAAAGCTAGTGGAGGTGATGGAATTCCAGTTGAGCTGTTTCAAATCCTGGAAGATGATGCTGTGAAAGTGCTGCACTCAATATGCCAGCAAATTTGGAAAACTCAGTAGTGGCCACAGGACTGGAAAAGGTCAGTTTTCATTCTAATTCCAAAGAAAGGCAATGCCAAAGAATGCTCAAACTACCGCACAATTGCACTCATCGCACATGCTAGTAAAGTAATGCTCAAAATTCTCCAAGCCAGGCTTCAGCAATATGTGAACCGTGAACTCCCTGATGTTCAAGCTGGTTTTAGAACAGGCAGAGGAACCAGAGATCAAATTGCCAACATCCGCTGGATCATGGAAAAAGCGAGAGAGTTCCAGAAAAACATCTATTTCTGCTTTCTTGACTATGCCAAAGCCTTTGGCTGTGTGGATCACAATAAAATTCTGTGTGGAAAATTCTTCAAGAGATGGGAATACCAGACCACCTGACTTGCCTCTTGAGAAACCTGTATGCAGGTCAGGAAGCAACAGTTAGAACTGGACATGGAACAACAGACTGGTTCCAAATAGGAAAAGGAATATGTCAAGGCTGTATATGTCACCCTGCTTATTTAACTTATATGCATCATGAGAAACGCTGGACTAGAAGAAACACAAGTTGGAATCAAGATTGCCAGGAGAAATATCAATAACCTCAGATATGCAGATGACACCATCCGTATGGCAGAAAGTGAAGAGGAGTTAAAAAGCCTCTTGATGCAAGTGAAAGAGGGGAGTGAAAAAATTGGCTTAAAGCTCAACATTCAGAAAATGAAGATCATGGCATCTGGTTCTATCACTTCATGGGAAATAGATGGGGAAACAGTGAAAACAGTGCCAGACTTTATTTTTTGGGGCTCCAAAAATCACTGCAGATGGTGAGTGCAGCCATGAAATTAAAAGACGCTTTCTCCTTGGAAGAAAAGTTGTGACCAACCTAGAAAGTATATTCAAAAGCAGAGACATCACTTTGCAGACTAAGGCCCGCCTAGTCAAGGCTATGGTTTTTCCTGTGGTCATGTATGGATGTGAGAGTTGGACTGTGAAGAAGGCTGAGCACCGAAGAATTGATGGTTTTGAACTGTGGTGTTGGAGAAGACTCTTGAGAGTCTCTTGGACTGCAGGGAGATCCAACCAGTCCATTCTGAAGATCAGCCCTGGGATTTCTTTGGAGGGAATGATGCTAAAGCTGAAACTCCAGTACTTCAGCCACCTCATGCAAAGAGTTGACTCATTGGAAAAGACTCTGATGCTGGGAAGGATTGGGGGCAGGAAGAGAAGGGGATGACTGAGGATGAGATGGCTGGATGGCGTCATGGACTCGATGAACGTGAGTCTGAGTGAACTCCGGTAGATGGTGATGGACAGGGAGGCCTGGCGTGCTGAGATTCATGGGGTCGCAAAGAGTTGGACACGACTGAGCAACTGAACTGAACTAAACTGCTAAACTCTGTAATTATAACATGGAAGATTTTGTGCCGGAAATGAGTTTTCGTAGTTTATGGGACATTAGACTTAAAGCTGGCTCTTATGATAAATCCAAATTGAGTTGTTAGTGAAAATTTTGTGATTGTGTTCAGAAAGCTCTTAAACATCCATTGGACCATTGGGTAGGTCTAAAGGTTGGGACCATGAATTTTCTAATTTCTTTTAGTTTCTTCTCCGACATCTCATGAATTCTAAAGGATGCATTTTGACTCCCATTCTAACAGCCTTTGAATTGTCATGCATCTTTAAATGTCAATTAAAGGCAACATTTTTTTCTTTATTAGTAGCATATAAAATTTTGTTGTCTTATTGACAGTATCATAGACTTGGTAGAATATGATATTTATAAAAATATGCCCGTATACTACACACAATAACATGCATCATTTGTTTTTCTGCTTCTTACTCTATTGGGCCATAGTTGAGATTCTAGACTTTGGACTACTAACAAACATGGATGAATTTAAATTTAATTTTTTTAGTGAGTAATCCCTCTGGGAACCTCACTAGTTGAGAGATCGGTAAGTTGCTATAAGCCAATTCCAATATAGATATAACTGCTAAAAGTCCTCATGAAAAACCTGCAGAGTGGCGTAAAATGAGAAAGCAAGTTCTTGAAAAAGGAAAATTTTGTTTTTTAAAATAACAAATTCAAATGGAATCAAGAATCTCTGAGAAAAACCTTCCCAGAATATTTCACAGATTATATTGGCACCTTCAAAATATTCATGAAATTTAGCAAAGTTGGAAAGTGGATACATACCTTCGTAGGTTATAAGCTATTATTTTCATTCTTTTTCTTGGTTAGGGGAGCTGGTTAAGGAAGTGATGGAATAAAGGCCATTCAAAATTGTTGATATTTTTCAGTAAAATGAATCACTATCAGATTGTTTCAAGGTTTAAGAAAACCTAAATATTAATTTTTGCATAAGATTCTATATTTTTGTGTAGTATGCTTTCAAAAAAAACCTTTGTAGCGACATAACAAAAAATGAAAAAATTTGCATGCAAATACCCAAAAGGGTGTAAAAGTTGAGAAGAATAAAGAAAAGTTTTAGGGAAGAAAACATTCTCTTTTCTGGCTCAAGTAAGAGAAACATCAGCTGAGAAGTTATCTGCTTTTTATCTACTGTGTTACCCACGTGTAGCATTGTTGTCATTCTTTATATACGTATTCTTAAGAGTTGAAATTTTGCAGCTGACATATTTGTATAAGATGGGATTGAAAATGAGAAAGTATCTTGATTATCGGATGTGTAATGCCTATTGTGTTGCAAAAACCTCTGTGTTGTAGTTATAAATAATAAGACTACTTAATACAAAGTGGGCTTTGTTATAATTTTATATGATAATACATTTAAAAAACATATAAACTATAATACCTAGATGATTTCACATAATATTGTAAAAACTTACTCATAGCATATAAATGTGAAGATATAAATATTTAAGTAGTGAGTATAATGCTGATTTTAATAATGGTGATCTCAATAACCTAGTACAATTTAAAATGAAAAAAAAACAAACAAACAAACAATGAAATAATGGTCTCCCTCAGGTTTGAACTTGGCAGTACTCTGTTGTTCTGGTTTTGCCTGACTCCTGTAGTGGGTTGAGTTCCCAACTGCAGAGGCTCATGGGTCTCTAAAGGCATGGAAAATTTAGAGATTCATAGCTCAGCTGGTAAAGAATTCGCCTGCAATGTAGGAGACGCCGGTTCGATTCCTGGATCAGGAAGATGCCCTGGAGAAAGGACAAGCTACCCCTCTCCAGTATTCTTGGGCTTCCCTTGTGGCTCAGCTGCAGTGCAGATCTGAATTTGATCCCTGGGTTGGGAAGATACCCTGGAGAAGGGAAAGGCTACCCACTCTAGTATTCTGGCCTGGAGAATTTCATGGACTTTATAGTCCACGGGATTGCAAAGAGTTGAACACGGCTGAGGGACTTTCACTTTCATCATTAGTGAGCTGGCCATGGTGTGGATGAGAGACTGCTAGTCTTACTTCTGCCTGAAATACACTTGTTGACTGTAAATAGACCAGGGCAGTGATGATTCTCCACATCTTGTGCTTAGAGTGATAGAGTGTAATGTTTTTAGAACCTAAGTTTAAAAAAGGTCATTGACAAGATAGATTGTTAGGATGACCAATGGGGATGCAGTTAGAAGCCACATCATAGGAGGAGAGGGTAAAGAAATCCCAAATGGTTTTGTCTTTGGGAGGCCTGATGAGATTTAACTCCCTAAATATTTGAAGGATTGTTTTATGGGATTGAGATTACATTTAGTCTGTAACACTCTGAGGAACAGAATTCAGATTTCTGCTTATTAAAAAGGGAAAAAAAACAACTATCAATTAAGATTTCTAAAAAATAATTTGCTGCATTTTGAGAAAGCAAATTCTATATTATGTAAAATATTCTGGCCACCTACTAGAGATTTTGATCAGCAGTTCAAGCTTTAAGTTAGGAATTGAGCTCAGTTCTGTTACTCAGTCCTGTCCAACTCTTGTAACCCCATGGACTGCAGCACGCCAGGCTTCCCTGTCCATCACCAACTCCTGGAGCTTGCTCAAATTCATGATATCAATTAAGATTTCTAAAAAATAATTTGCTGCATTTTGAGAAAGCAAATTCTATATTATGTAAAATATTCTGGCCACCTACTAGAGATTTTGATCAGCAGTTCAAGCTTTAAGTTAGGAATTGAGCTCAGTTCTGTTACTCAGTCCTGTCCAACTCTTGTAACCCCATGGACTGCAGCACGCCAGGCTTCCCTGTCCATCACCAACTCCTGGAGCTTGCTCAAATTCATGTCCATCAAGTTGGTGATGCCATCCAACCATCTCATCCTCTGTCGTCTTTTCTACTCCTACCTTCAATTTTTCCCAGCATCAGGTTTTTTTTCCAATGAGTCACTTCTTGCGTCAGGTGGCCAAAGTATTGGAGCTTCAGCTGGGGAATTGAACTGAATGACCTTTAAGATGGTTCCCACCCCTGAGGGAATTTTGATTCTGTGATCTTGGCTGTTGACTAAAAACAGTTACAAAGATTTTGTCAAATGTTTTCCGTGTTTATCTATTTGTAGGTGCGTCGAGTTTCATATTAAACTATCACTGATGCCTGGTAATCATATAAATAAATGCAATATGTGTATAGACTGCTTTTATTTTTAAAATGATCTCAGTTCTTTTTTTTTTAGATTTATTTTATTCATATGTTTTTTGGCTATATTGGGTCTTTGTTGCTATGCATAGGCTTTCTCTAGTTGTGGCGAGCGGGGGCTACTCTGTGGTTGGGCTACACCGGCTTCTCATTTCGGTGGCTTTTCTTGTTGCAGTGGATAGGCTGTTGGTGAGCAGGCTTCAGTAGTTGCAGCTTGCCAGCTCTAGAACGCTGGCTCAGTAGCTGCAGTGCAAGGGTTCATTTGCCAGGCAGCATGTGGGATCATCCCAGAGCAGGGATCGAACCCATGTACCCTGCATTGGCAGGCAGACTCTCAGCCACTGGACCACCAGGGAAGCCCTAGACTGCTTCTTAATAGAGTGTTTATTATTTTGTGTTACATGAAATTCTGTGATTTTGTTGTTGCCATAGGAGTATAATAATAGTTACTTTATTATGACTAAACCGGAAGAGTATTTTCAGACAAATTATAGTCATCTTTGATATATATTTAATTAAATACTCATTAATTGGATAAAATTTATGGAACTTGCCTGTCTTTTTTCCCCTCTTCACGTTTTTAAACATTGTGCTGAAATTAAGACTCAGTTAATTTGACTTACTGCTACTGCTGCTAAGTCACTTCAGTCGTGTCCAACTCTCTGCGACCCCATAGATGGCAGCCCACCAGGCTGCACCGTCCCTGCGATTCTCCAGGCAGGAACACTGGAGTGGGTTACCGTTTCCTTCTCCAATGCAGGAAAATGAAAAGTGAAAGTGAAGTTGCTCAGTCGTGCCCGACTCTTAGCGACCCCATGGACTGTAGCCTACCAGGCTCCTCCATCCATGGGATTTTCCAGGCAAGAGTACTGGAGTGGGGTGCCATTGCCTTAAATTGAGTACAAATGAGATGTGCTTCAAGGATCTTGGATGTGCTTACTCTTTTCTCTTACTCTTTTATTAATTTTATTTCATTCTTTCTAGGTTATTATTCATCTGACTGATTCATAGGACATCTGCATTAAAGCCAATGGGGTATATGCTAAGTCGCTTCAGTCGTGTCCGACTCTGTGTGACCCCATAGATGGCAGCCCACTAGGGTTACCCCCATCCCTGGGATTCTCCAGGCAAGAACACTGGAGTGGCTTGCCATTTCCTTCTACAGTGCATGGAAGTGAAAAAATGGGGTATATAGGTGAGGGATGAGGAAGGTCGAGCTGGTCAGCCTGTGAAAGGAAGCAGATTCTAGAGGTCTGGAAATCAACATTTTCAAAAGGCATCAGAGATTCTAATGTAATTCACATTTGGGGCTCATTTTTTTGTTCAGTCACTCAGTCATGTCCAACTCTTTGAGACTCTATGGACTGCAGCAAGCCAGGCTTCCCTGTCCTTCACCATCTCCCAGAGTTTGCTCAAACTCATGTCCATTGAGTTGGTGATGCCATCCAACCATCTCATCTTCTGTCGTCCCCTTCCCCTTCACCCTTCAATCTTTCCCAGTATCAGGGTCTTTTCTAATGAGTTGGCTGTTCCCATAAAGTGGCCAAATTATTGTAGCTTCAGCCTCAGCATCAGTCCCTCCAGTGAATATTCAGGATTGATTTCCTTTAGGATAGACTGATTTGATCTCCTTGCAGTCCAAGGGGTTCTCAGGAGTCTTCAATACTACAATTCAAAAGCATCAGTTCTTCTGTGCTCAGCCTTCTTTATGGTCCAGCTCTCACATCCATGCCCGACTACTAGAAAAACCATAGCTTTGACTATACTGGAAGGGTTTTAGGGATTGACATCTAACACTTCTCTTCTACACTCTGCAAGGATAGGCCTAAATGACATCAATGCTACTGCTCTAGAAGGAAGCATGAAAATCATTAGGTTTCTTTTGGGTTACATTTGAGGCATTAACATGCACAGTTAAGTGACTTACCCAAGGCCTTATGGATTGGATCCCATATCTCATGGAGCTTCAGTTGGTTTTGATGGAGTGTGTTGAAGATCAGAGTTTTTAAAAATACCATTTGAAAGCTGAAATGAACCATTGACCAGCGTCTATATTACTATCATGCTTTTTTTGAGTTGCTATTTTGAGTATCATACGTGTGCTCTGATCACAGACCTTCTTATGCATCACATTGAATTGGAAAACAATTCAGTAGAGGTGAATTGGGACCATGTATTTTCTGGGTGTGGTTTTTCCACATGGTTTGATTTTCTCCTCAATCCATCAGATTATTTCCTTCTTTTGTGTTTTTGTTTTTCCTTCTTTCTTCTTCTATATTCGCTATCTGTCTAGTTCCTTGTTTCTTTCTGGAGAATGTCAACTTGCTGCCCCCAAACCTTCTTTCTCCTTGTTATCCAATCTTCACTCTGTTCTAGCAATACATTGCCTAACAAACCTGACCTCATATCTGTGACCAAGAAATTTTTAATCAGATATACAACATTGTTTTACTCTTCTAAAAGTGAAGGTGATCACTTAGTAAGTATGAGGCTTAAGGTGTGTCTCCGTAGAAGGTCTTCAGAGACTTGTGCATATGGGAGTTATTTTATAGGTGATATCATGAGGAAGAGAGATCACAAAACAATGGTTTCTCAAAGGCAGTGATGGAGATGAAGAGTTTCACATCTTCTGATACTCACAGTTTAATCTGAGTAGGGATATCTTGGAGAAGGAAATGGCAACCCACTCCAGTGTTCTTGCCTGGAGAATCCCAGGGACGGGGGAGCCTGGTGGGCTGCCATCTCTGGGGTCGCACAGAGTTGGACACAACTGAAGCGACTTAGCAGTAGCAGGGATGTCTGGACTGGAAGTGGTGTGATATGAACATTTTGCCTTGAAGGGATTTATGAGTTGCTCATGTTTGTATATTGTGTATATTTGTGGTTATGTTGTTTAACCGTTGTTGGCAGTATAAGTGAAATTACTGTTTTTTGTTTTTCATTGAACATATTGATAATTCTGCGTTTTCCTTTTCTTATCTATCCCTGTAGACCTAGTCTTGGCTCTTCCTGATTGGCTGGTAGTTGTGTGGATGAGAGAAGTTTAAAATTTTTCCTTCTCTTGAAAAGCTTGCCTTTTTTTTTTTTTTTTAAAAAGCTCAGAAAGAACAGCGGTTAATCAGTTAGGAGATCTTTCTGGTAATCTATTCCCCAAGCTTAGACTCATTTGTCTCAGGACCCTTTGTAAATGAAGAGTTGGTACTTGGAATTGTGGCTTACTTAGGAAAATTTTTTGTTTGTGTTGAACCAGTGTGCCAGGACAAGAAAGCATCTATGCCATAAAGCAGTCAGCTGCCCCTCAAACAATAACTGTGTCAGCTCATTTTCATAGCTGAGAAAATAACCAGCCAGAGTGATCCAGCCGTCCTGCAGTTACTTGGAGGTGTTTACTGACTGCCTTTGATCAGACTTCAAATAGGAGAGTCTAATCTATTGTAGTTGTTATTTACTGTCAGTCTCAGCCTGCCCTTTGTTTTTCACGTACAAACAGAAGAGTAAATGCAACAAGCTGTGTAAACATAACTGGTCTATAGCAACTCTCACTAACTCTCTTGGCTTCCTCTGCAAGGTTTAGGTAAGGTAGACGTTAGAACTATAAGCTGAACTAGTCTTCTCAAAGCCCATTATTAGGTCCCAGCCACTGGACAGTTTAGAGGATTTTCATTAGCAATCACAGCACTTTTGTAAAATTAAGTTAATTTCAGAAGATTGCTGGTCTTCTGTTGAGAAGCAACTTCCCACCTGATGTGTGATTGTGAATGAGCAAATACAATAACCTTATAGACTGGAGGAAAAATGGCATCAGATAGATAAACTGTAATTTGTGTTCTATGGATTAGTGTTTTTTTTTTTTCCTATTTCCATAATAGTATTAGTTTTCTTTAGCAGTTCTATGCCATGGATCCCAGACATTTCTCTTTTTTTGAGGTACATGAGTTAAAAGAACCAAGATAGTAAGCCATGTGGGGATGCTGTCAATAAAATGCTTTTAGAATGTTGTTAAAGGCTTTCCCTTGTGGGAAGCATGCTTTTGGTGGGGGATGGGTAGGGGTGGAGCGCTGAAGAGCCTGCCTTGGGGGCAATTAAAAGGGATCCTCTGTGGTTGACTTAAACCTCATCAGAGCAATGGATATTTGAACCCCCCTCACCCCACCCCCCAACATATTGTGTAGTAATATGTTGGAAAAACTATACATTATTATTATTTGTAATTCAGCTTTCAGGTGGGAGATGTTCAAATGTTCTTTGATTTCTAACAGATGGATAATGTAAAACAGCTCTTGAGAGGAATGCAGTCACATACTGTTAATGACTCAGTGCTACTTTCAAACTTGCCCCTCTACAGCATGACCTTGGAGTTGTAAGGAAGTGCACATTTGCCCCTGAGTTCTTCAGAGTTAGGAACTAGTTGCTGTCCTGCCTTTTATTTGTTGTTCTGTCCTTCCCTGGAGAAACAGGCTTGTTGGTCAGCCAAATGGGGTGGGAACTGAGACCTGGGGAGGAAGACTAGACCGTGTTTTACTCATCCTTGGGTCAAGAAGATCCCCTGGTGGAGGAAATGGCAACTCACTCCGCTGTTCTTGCCTAGAAAATCCCATGGACAGACGAGCCTGGTGGGCTACAGTCCAGGGGGTCGCAAAGAGTCAGACATGACTGAGTGACCGAGCATGCACATTCCCTTTCATAACCCTTTCTGAGAGCAGAGAAGGCTGGTGAAAGAATGAAGGAGACCCGTTTGAAATACTCAGGGTCCCAGTGAATACGGTCTGCCCCATTCCTGCTGGCACATTGCTTAGTTGCTGTGTCTGCCATTGCCCTTCTAATGAATAATCTTTCTTTTGATTTTTTTTCTCTACAAAATTAATAGACTTTTTTCTTAAAAACATCAGTTTGCATTTTATTTCAGTACATTTAAAATGAAATTTTAAGTACTCTGCTCTAATAAATTTTTACCTTCACCAAGACTCTCTTGGAGGGTTCCACTGAACTTACACTCACCCATTCCAACTCAGTTTTTTGGGCAGTTTCCTCTTGAATTAGTTATTAGCTGGAACACCAGTACTTGAGCAAAAGGGTCCTCATTTCCCTCAATAAGAAAATGTGATGGGCTTTCTGATGCTGTTGATGGACATAGAGAAAACATGCAATGAAAGATTTGCTTCAAAAGGCTTTGCAGTGAATGCCTTTTTTATGACTTTAATTTTGCTGTGAACTTTTGCAGAGACTTTTCTTTGTAAAATATCAGAAGCCCATTCTTGGTATTAATGAGTTGTGTTTGTATCATTCCTCAGAACTTTGAAGTTTATAAGGTCCTGGTTTAAGTATAAATAAGGAAATCCATGGATCATCTTCCATTAAAACCTGACATTAAAAATCAAAGACGGACTGAATCTTAGTGTTCATTTAGATAAGTTTAACTGGGAGGATGATACTGAATGTTTTCATCTGTGGACTGGGTAAGTTATATTCCAAGTCTGAATAGGATGAGAAAGTTTAGCATGAAAAGCAGGGCCCTAAGACCTGGGAAGGTCCAGTTTCAGCATCAGGCTGGATCTCTGAACTCAGTGTCCTGTCTTGGTTTGCCCAAAGATGAACCATTGGAACCATTTTTCATAGACCTCCTGACTAATTCTTTAATCAGTTCTATTGCTGGACTAGATTCTTACCAAATGCTCATGCAGTTTGAGATGTCTGGGCCATGTGCCTGACTCCATGCCGAGTTACACAGTTATCTGTCAGAGACATCTCAGGCCAGAAGCAGGACAGAGAGCTGCATTCCCGCACCGCCCCCCCCCCCCACCCCGGCCACACTTCTCTGCACCTGTGCATTACTCATTCTGCATGCCATTCTCTCCATAATTATGAACAGAAATCCTTGTTCTCTTCAATGTCATTGTGTCCTTGGCATCCTGCTCAGGGTCTGGCAACTAGATCGGGTTCAGCAAAGGTTTGCTGAACAGAACNGCCCCCCCCCCCACCCCCGGCCACACTTCTCTGCACCTGTGCATTACTCATTCTGCATGCCATTCTCTCCATAATTATGAACAGAAATCCTTGTTCTCTTCAATGTCATTGTGTCCTTGGCATCCTGCTCAGGGTCTGGCAACTAGATCGGGTTCAGCAAAGGTTTGCTGAACAGAACAAAATAGCAACCAGGATTTCTAAAATCAGGAGTTGAAGGCTGTATTACCGGCCTCTCTCATGATATCTAATATCTTTAACAGTCTTAGAGCTTGTATCTCTGTAGCCCTGACTGTATTTATTTTTAAACTTATTTTGTACTGGAGTATAGCCAAGTAACAATGTTGTGATCGTTTCAGGTGAACACATTTGTTGTTGTTGTTTAGTTGCTAAGTTGTGTTCGACACTTTGCGACTCCATGGACTGTAGCCTGCCAGGCTCCCCTGTCTGAGGGATTTCCCAGGCTAGAATTCTGGAGTGGGTTGCCATTTCCTCCTCCTCCAGGGGGATCTTCCCCACCCAGGGATCTAACCCAGGTCTCCTGCACTGCAGGCTGATTCTTCACCGCTGAGCCACCGGGAAAGCCCCTAGCCACACATACACATGTATCCATTGTCCCACAAACTTCCCTCCCATCCAGTGTAGCCCTGAATTTAAATCAAGTTCTTTTTAAAAACTGTGTTAGCCATCGTGCCTGTTGTGAATGGATTCACTAACTTCCTTTACCATTCATGCCGGTCACTGGGAGTTTTAAATATGCTCCTTCTACCCACCATGGATGATTATTGTCTAGCTCCAGTGCTCTTGGCCTCTAATAAAACAATTGCTGCTTGTTTATGTAGTAGTGAGTAACATTTCTGTTAGTCTCCTGTGTGGTGGTTAATCTCTTACAGAATCTTGTACAATAAATGTTTATTGAACTGAATGTAATAAAATATAAACTAATACAGAAAAATCACTCTATAACCACTCAATAAGTATATAGATTTTGTTAACATTTAAGCCTTAAAAAACCTTGATAAAGTAGATAACTTGATTTTATTGAAACTAAGGAACATTGGGATTGATGAAATTTAATCTGGTGTGAGATTAAGCTCTCTATTCCTGATGCCCTTATAACAGCTAAGTAACTGAACAAGTTCAAAGAGGAATATTGGGAAAGAAACAGTTGAATTCAAAATGGGAAACATACCTAACTAATGTCGCACCTTTTTGTGTTTTGAACGGATAATTGTTAAGATGGTGGTATCCCATTATTTATGAGTTCTATCAGCAGCTCAGTTTTGTGAGTGGTTTACTTCAGGAAGACTTCAGCAGGAATATTTTAGTCACTGGGCAATTTGTTGTTATGGTCACTTGCTACTTTTAAGGACAATGCTGAGCCAGACTAGAAATTCTTGTAATAAAGCCAGTGTCAGAGAGAAGTAGAGGACTGACTTTCAGAAAACAAAGGCTGATCTTCTTATTTATAGAGTTGTCCAGACATTTAGAAAGTTAGACACCTGCAATTTTCTAAGGTTTTCTAGAAATTACGGAAAGATAACAGGTAGTTTTGGGAGTGGCATGGCTAGTAATTAGGGATGGGAAAGTAGATTACTATGGCAAAGCAGCAATCTTTCCCTTTTAAAGAAATTTGTTCCTCGTTTTTTAATCATTATATTTCATGTATCTTGAATGCGTTATTTTTTAAAAGGAGAATATTACTTTAAATCAATAAGCTGGAAAAACATTTTTAGAGGAGAAACTGTGAAGGGCAGATCAAGCGGCTCGCTCACCGGAGAGCCCGCGTAACTCTTCATCCGCCTCTCTGTTGTTGTTGTTGTTCAGTGGCTAAGTGGTGCCCAGCTTTTCGCGGCTCCAAGGCTCCCCCGTCCTTCACTGTCTCCTTGAGTTTGCTCAGACTCATGTCCACTGAGTCAGCGATGCTATCCACCCATCTTATCCTGTCACCCACTTCTCCTTTTGCCTTCAGTCTTTCCCAGCATTAGAATCCTTTCCAGTGAGTTGGCTCTTCACATCAAGTGGCCAAAGTATTCCAATGAATATTCCAATGAATATTCAGGACTGATTTCCTTTAGGATTCACTAGTTTGATCTCCTTGCTGTCCAAGGGACTCTGAAGAACCTTCTCCAGCACCACAACTTGAAAGCATCAGTTCTTAGGTGCTCAGCCTTTGTCATGGTCCAGCTCTCACATCCATACCTGACTCCTGGAAGAGCCGTAGCTTTGACTATGCAAACAGCCTTTGTTGGCAAAGTGATGTCTCTGTTTCTCTTATAGGCTGTCTAGGTTTGTCTTTCTGATAAATTCTCTATTAACCTCTTTGTTCATATTGTATTTCTCTTCATGGCACAATGTTAAAGTTGTTTTTAAAATACCACTATTGACCAGGTACTGTACTGGGCTCTATATGCATCCTTACAACTCCCAGTCCTTGGAGCAACCCTTGAAATTAGTTCTTGTTACTTTATTTAATTTTTTATTGTAACTCAGAAAACTGCTGATCTGTTAGAGATATTTTTAAAATTCATTAATATTTTATATTTTTGCACATCTACATCTTAGGGTTTAAATATTTTTAATTCTTTTTAAGTTTTATTTTTACTTTATTTTGCTTTACAATACTGTATTGGTTTTGCCATACATTGACATTAATCAGCCACGGGTGTACATGAGTTCCCAATCCTGAACCCCCCTTCCACCTCCCACCCCATATCATCTCTCTGGATCATCCCCGTACACCAGCCCTAAGCACCCTGTATCCTGTATTGAACATAGACTGGTGATTAGTTTCTTACCAGATAGTATACATGTTTCAGTGCCATTCTCCCAAATCATCCCACCCTCTCCCTCTCCCACAGAGTCTAAAAGTCCGTTCTGTACATCTGTGTCTCTTCTGCTGTCTCACATAGAGGGTTATCATTACCATCTTTCTAAATTCCATATATATGTGTTAGTATACTCTATTGGTGTTTTTCTTTCTGGCTTTCTGTCAGAGAGATTTTAAGTAACTTGCCCAGGGTCATGCTAGAAATTTGTAGAGCTCACAGTCAAACCCAAGCCTCCCTAGCTCCAAGGGTTTTCTTCCTGCACTACTCAGATTCTGCTCTTTCCCGTCTGTTCCCTCTCTGGCAGGATGACTGGGGGAAGAAGTAGTTACAGATTGTAGAGACCAGTACATCTGAACCAGAGAGATGATGTGCAGTCTGTACCTGACTGTATATGAAAAGTTCACCTTGAGAGAGAGAAAAAAAATGCCTTTGCAGCAACATTTTAAGAAACGGCAAAACTTACTCCTGAAGGAAACCACACCGAGCTAAAAACTATAAAAACTGACTTCCAGACCCTACTGTTGCATCACGTGCCTGATGCTCAGCTTACATCTGGGCCTCAGTTTCTTTACTTGTAAAACAGTGAGACCTCTCCCAAATCCTGAGGGTCTGCTAACAGCTCATTTCTGTAATCACTAACATGTTAATAGGATGATAATCATTTAAAATCTTGCTCAATTTAGACAGTGCCTGAAATGCATCCTTGTGTGTGTTTGTTTATATACCTGTACCCCATAATTAGACCGTCAGTCCCCTGAGGACTGAAAATGCAGCTTACTTGTATTTTGCATAGCACAGTGTCTAGAAATAGCATCCTCCCCAAAATTAATGTACAAGTCATGAAATGTGCTCCAGGAGATTTGTGTTCAGTTGCTTTTTGGTAGTTTATTAGTAACCACAGTTTTACCATCTTTTAGATTTTTGGTTATGTACTCCTCATGTAACATTATTTTAGAAAATGTAAATAATTATTAAGATGAAATTCATATAATATTAACATGAACTATTTGATAAAATTAACTATTTTAATTCATTTGCATTTAGTGCATTTGTGGTGTTGGGCATTCGCTTCTAAAACATTTTCATCACCCCAAAAGGAAATGCTTCCATCTTTTAAGCAGTTAACGTCCCAAATCATTCCCACTGCTCAGCCATCAGAAATTACAGATCTGAGGTTCATCTCTGATTTGTTTATTCTGGATATTTTATGTACAGGGAATCACACAGTATGTGACCTTTTGTGTCTGGCTTCTTTTACTTAGTCTACCATTTTCAACCTTCTAGGTCTATCAGTACTTAGTACTTCATTTATGACTGAGTACTGTTCCCATGTAGTTACCCATTTTTCCCCAAATGGACATTTCGGCTCTTTGTACCATTTGACTGTTGTGAATAGTACTGCTGTGAGCATGTGAGCACTGGGTTTGGGTCCCAGTTTTCCATCCTTCTGGGTATATTTTACCTAGAAATCATATTGATGGGCCATATAGTACTTTGCTGTTTAACTTTTTGAGGAAGAGCCAAACTGATTTCCACAGCAGCTGTACCATTTTACATGACTACCAGCAGTTGTACAAGGGTTCCAGTTTTTCCACATCCACACCAACACTTATTTTCCATTTTTCTGAGAATAGCTGTTACAGGAGTTTGAAGTGGTGCCTCATTGTGGTTTTGTTTCCCTAATGACTAATGAGGTGGTGAGCATCTTCTCATATTTGTTGGCTCTGTGTCGTCTTTGGTAAAATGACTGTTTAAGCCCTTTACCCATTTTAAAAACTGGGTTGTCTTTTTGTTGAGTTGTGAGAATTATTTATATATTTGGGATACTAGTTCCTTACTAGATACAGAATTTGTAAGTATGTTTTGCCTGTCTTATAGGTTGTCTTTTCCCTTTGTTACTAATGTCCTTTGCATGAGGCTTTTAGTTATTACGAAGTCCTCTTTATTGGTTTTTCTTGTGTTGCTTGTAGTTTTGGTGTCCCATCTAAGAATCCATTGCCGAATGTAACATTATGAAAATATAGCCATGTTTTCTTCTAAGGGTTTATGGTTTTAGCTTTTATATTTAGGTCTAACTTTTGTATATGATAGCAGGTAGGAGTCCAAGATGATTCTTTCAGTCTGTTTGAGGCTCCTGCAGTTTCTTATGAATTTAAGGATTTGCTTTTCTATGTCTGACACAAAGACTTGGAATTTTGATAGAGATTACATTGACTTGGCTTCCCTGGAAGCTCAGCTGGTAAAGAATCTGCCTGCAGTGTTTGAGACCCTGGTTTGATTCCTGGGTTGGGAAGATCCCCTGGAGAAGGGATAGGCTACCCACTCTAGTATTCTTGGGCTTCCCTTGTGGCTCACAGCTGGTAAAGAATCCGCCTGCAGTGCTGGAGACCTGGGTTCGATCCCTGGATNGGTTGGGAAGATCCCCTGGAGAAGGGATAGGCTACCCACTCTAGTATTCTTGGGCTTCCCTTGTGGCTCACAGCTGGTAAAGAATCCGCCTGCAGTGCTGGAGACCTGGGTTCGATCCCTGGATTGGGACGGTCCTCTGGAGAAGGGAGTGGCTGAGTAGATCACTTGGAACAGTGTTGCCGTCTCCCATTCCACGTCTTTGTTCAGGTGTTCCTCATCCACTTCTTTAGGTCGTCCTTACTTTCTTTCAGCAGTGTTTTGTGATTTAGGTGCAGAAGGCTTTCACCTCCTTGTTTAAATTTATTCTTAGGTATTTTATTCTTTTGGATATTGCTGTAAATAGAATTATGTTCTTAATTTCCTTTTCAGATTGTTAATTTCTGGTGCATAGAAACATAAGTGACTTGTGTGTTGCTCTTGTACCCTGTAAATTTATTGAACTCTTTTTTAAAATCTAATAGTGTTTTGTCTATGGAATCTTTGGGACTTTCTATATATAGGATAGTGTCATCTGCGAACATGGTTTTACTTCTTCCTTTCCAGTTTGGACGCTTTTTCTTTTTCTCCCAGTTGCTAGCTAGGACTTCTGGTTACAATGTTGATAGTGATGTTGAAGGTGCGCATCCTTCTCTTGTTCCTGATGTTAGGGTGAAAGCTTTAGATTTTTAACCATTGAGTGTGATGTTTGCTGTGTATGCTCATTGTCTTTTAACCAACTTGATAACTTGTTAGAAACTCTTAACTCTTAGAATCCACCCCATATCTTCTGATTCTGAAACTACAGGAAGTGGAATTTAGTCATCTGAATTTTCAGAAACCCTCTGGATGATTTTGATGTGTAGTAAAGATTAAGAACCACTGCCCTAGAGTTTAAGCTTAGGGTGAAGTGAAGTGAAGTGAAGTCGCTCAGTCATGTCCGACCCTTTGCGACCCCATGGACTGTAGCCTACCAGGCTCCTCCCTCCATGGGATTCTCCAGGCAAGAGTACTGGACTGGGGTGCCATTTCCTTCTCCAGGGGATCTTCCCGACACAGGAATCGAACCCGGGTCTCCAGCAGTCCAGGCAGATGCTTTAACCTCTGAGCCACCAGGGAATCCCAAGCTTAGGTTAGGACCTGTGTTTGATCTTTGTATTCCTTTTAGTCCTCTTATGGGATTAATTAGTGTTGAATAACTTAAACAACAACAATGTCCCCGCAGTGCCTACATAATCTGTTAACTTGTCTGCATGTCTCAAATCACCATAAGTAACTGGAGAGTCATTATTAGACAATCGCAAGATCCACCAGAAGACCTCACATTCTGTATTTAGTCTTAGACCCACGCACAGCAAACAGCACAGGTGTGCTTTTATTTAGGCTGTTGTCTTGGTGATTGCTTTCCCCATAATTACCTGGTTACCTACTAACTGTGGTCTTATCCTTATGACTACTTCAGCCAGCAGGAAATTATCTTTTGGCTATTTGGAAAGATCTGGAGGCTTTTGTTTTTGTTTTTAATAGGGTGTATTGAATTTCATCACATCCCAGTTTTGCCCCTGTTTTATTTTTCTCGTTAGTTTCCCTTCATCTTGCTGTGCTGTGCCCTCAGTCCTCTTATATCCTTTCCCCCTCTTTCATTCTTCTTGAACAAGATAATATTTAAGTTAATAAGCTAAGAATGTAATCTAGTGCTACTAATGGTTATTGTTGACACTAGCCATTTGGGCACACAGGTACCAGTTTATATACAAATATAATAATAACATTCTATTTATTCAGCAGTTGTTTACCTACTGGTGAATATTCAGCTCATAAAAATACAATACATTTTCAAAATGGCAAAATTGTGATATAATTATTTATAGCTGGTCTATTTCTGAGACTGGTTTAATGATAATTGATACCCTGGATTCCCATTTTCCACCACTTCTAGGTGTCTGAACCTCATTTGCACATCCTCCTCCAGTCAGGAGTTAGTCTAGTTAACTCTTCTCTCAAGACAGGTGAATATTCTGAGTATATTAATAGTATCAGAGCCAGGAGTATCTCCATGTGGGAGCTGTGTGGGATCACCAGTAGCAGGGAAGAAACATGAAGTGAAGTAGAATGGGCTTACAGCCTTGGTGGGGGCCTAGCTCCATGAAGTATGAAGTGAAGTAGAATGGGCTTACAGCCTTGATTGGGGGCCTAGCTCCGTGAGCTATGCATGGCCCTAAAAATAAAACATTGCTGGACTTCCCTTCAGTCTCTTTGATACGAGAATAAAGTTGTAGGATCGTTGCATGAATTAATACTGGTTGAATAATTAAGCTACTCTCCAACCTTTCTTGTTCACAGTATATTATAAGTAAATGAAAAATCAGTTCACTAACAAATGCTAACAGACTTTTAAGATGTCAGACCATGTACCTGAATATTGCAGTTAAAATTTTTAATGACTATAAATGGATCATAGTTCTTATTTGCGTGTCACTGGTGGGGAGGACAGGTCTTGCCTCTTGAAGTCACAGCCTAAAAGCTGAAATTGATCAAATTTCCCAAGACATTTTTTTGTGGAATTACTTGACTTTTAGCTAATATTCTAATTCCAGTTCTAGAAATTGTACATGTGACATCTTTTATCTGTCTGTGGAAGAGTTCATGTGGTCTCTAGGTGAGCTTCTTAATTAGTTTCTAAAAAAAAAAAATCAGTATTTTGGAGGTATATGTTTGGATTCAAATTATTTCATCTATGTGTATGTATATTTGTGTAGACCTACCTTTATGTACCAAGAATGTTTAAATAAAGAGGGTTCGTGCTATCTTAAGTGATTAAAATTTTTTTCTCAAGTTTAATAGATCAATGATTCCCAATACAGTCAAAGAGGAAATTTCTTTGGGAGACTGTGTGGCTTTTCTCCCTGCCTCACATATCCTATGTTGGGGGTTTGAATAAGAAGAGAACCATTTTCCATTGTATTCTCATAGCTATATCCTTTAAATCTTGTGTCATGAGATCACCAATTAAAAAAATCAAAAGGTATCTAGTAATTCTAAAAGTTTAGGAAGAGAAGTTTATGTTTTAATTAGGGAAGAATTATAATGGTATAGGAGGTTCTCAAGCACAACCAGCTGAGCAGAAGCACTTAAACTCACTGATTGGGAGTTAAGTATTTAGGAAGACAGGGAACTTTTCTCATACCACCACTATGCAAAGGGATTTTATTTTGAAACTCCTGAATGCCTGAGGGTGCAATGGTTTATTTCAGAAAGGAGTGAAATCTGAAGGTTCCAAGGCAGAGCTGAGTTTCAGAAACCATTACTGTATATTTTGCAATGCTTTTTGAAAGGGCTTTGGTGACAGTGACAAGAGGAAGGGGGAACAAGCATGGTAAAGTCATTTGGCTACTTTTGAAATCAAGGCCAGGAAGAAAACATTTTCTGGCTGTAAATCACTGACTGGTCCTACATTCTTTAAAGCATTTTATACAAATGACTTTAACAGTTTTAGGGGTCTTGCCTGGGGTTAAGAGACTGTTTGTCTGGTATACAGTTTGGTGATTAAACAGTAGTACTTTATTGAGGTGATAGCATTTCTGTTCACACTCCATACTGTCAATTATTTGATATTTATCTGATGAGGGAGTTTTTGCCGTTAAGTCAGTGTCGTACAGAGTATATGCGTGTTGATTTTATGTGTTGCAGGGACATGCATCTAAAAAAAAAGTGCTTAAAATGTAATTGTAATGAAAGAACAGGAGAAAACAAAAAGCTATAAATAAAAGAAGAAATTGTGAAGATTGCTAACATTTTGATGAGTGATTATTGTGCCGTGCACTGCCCTAAGTGCTTTTGCATGAATTCAGTCAGTTCAGTTCAGTTGCTCAGTCGTGTCTAACTCTTAGCAACCCCACGAACCGCAGCACACCAGGCCTGCCTGTCCATCACCGACTCCTGGAGTCCACCCAAACCCATGTCCATTGAGTTGGTGATGCCACAAACCATCTCATCCTCTGTCGTCCCCTTCTCCTCCTGCCCTCAATCTTTACCAGCATCAGGGTCTTTTCAGATGAGTCAGCTCTTCGCATCAGGTGGCCAAAGTATTAGAGTTTCAGCTTCAACATCAGTCCTTCCGATGAACACCCAGGACTGATCTCCTTTAGGGTTTAACCTTTAAACCCAGTCCTGTGGGGTAGGAATTGTGGTGGCTCAGACGGTAAAGAATCTGCCTATAATTCAGGAGACCCGAGTTCAATTCCTGGGTCGGGAAGTTCACCTGCAGAAGATATGGCAACCCACTCCACTATTCTTGCCTGGAGAATTCCATGGACAGAGAAGGCTGGTGGACTACAGTCCATGGGGTCACAAAGAGTTAGACACGGCTGAGCTACTAACACTTGATGAGTGAGGCTCAGAGAGGCTAAGTGAATTGTTCAAGGTTACAAAACCAGTGTGAATAGTGAACTGGTAAATGAAACTAGACAGCAGGTGTGTTTGTAATGCCTGTTTATAGATCTGAGTTCACTGACACTTGGATTTCAAGGATAGTATTCAGGCTAAGGGTAAAATAGTCATTTATGATTTTCTATGTGAATCAGTTAAAATAAAAATATATAGTAAATACCTTAATGGCTATGGCAAAAATGCTGATAAGGATGAATTTGGAAAGTGTCTTCAGTGATAGGTGAATGCATTAATTTGATTCATACTTAAGAATACCGTGGGGTCATGGAATTATCCTTTCTTATGCCATTGCCATCCTTTGCTTTAACTGACTACCAGTGTGTGACAGTGTAAGAGACTGCTGTGTTATTTTGTACATATTTAGATTATCAGATAGATGGCTCAGAGCTTTGGCACGTTGTACATGAAGTTTCAGTGACTCTAGTCATATGGAATGTTACATGAATATTGGAATCTTTTCTGCCCTTCTTCTTTGTATTTTTCCTATATGTGCAGACCTTTCGATGGGCACCCTGACATCCCTGTTCCTCCACACTTTTCCTGAGAAGTAGTTCTAACACTGGATTGAACTGTGAGGTGAAAGGTGTATTGCACTTATATGTAAATACAGCACTGGGTGGCAGGGTCTGTCTTCTTTTGTCCAGAAAAGCGCTGTACTTTTCTTTGTTTATGTTACAGCAGGGCAGTTTTCATTGCCAGTGGCACAACACACATTAGGAGAAAGCAATAAACAATACAGGGCACTTGGAGCCAGGAAGTCACATCTCAGACTCGAGACATGGCTTTGGATTGACGTTTGGGATGTGGGTTGCTAAATAGGGGAGCCACCTATCAAACTGAAAGCCTGTAACCTGAGGCCTTACTCTTCCAGGGAAACTGTTTAGTCACAGAATCTTTGGAAGGGTGTCAGAAATTGATTTTGATGTTATGACAGTTAGTTTCCTTGTAATTAAATATTTAACTCAAACTATGTCTTAGGTAATTGATGATCGCTTTGCCTTTGATTGTTTGCCTTAGACATGCCATTAACATTTGTGGAATTTAATATTTTGAAAACTAATCTTTTGTTAATTGAATGCTTTACTCTGGAATAATCCAATGAAATTTTGTATGAGTATTCCTAGTAGTAGGAGTGCCCAGTTTTAAACATGGTCTATTTTTACCCCCTTCCTTATCAGAGATATGTCAAATTCAGTGGGTTTGGAGTATTTTAAAGGTTTCTTCTATGTCAAATTAATAGCGTGTTACAGTAGCTTATTGAAAACAATAATCAAAATAAAAATTTTAAACCCAAAGCTTTTTTAAAGCAGAAGAGGTAAACTCACTTAAAAATTTACTTGCTTAAGCATGTATTAAGAGTACATTCTTTTAAAGGCAAAAAAGGAAATTTTTTGCCCCACTTTGTTAGAATACTCTTATCTGCACAGCTTTAGTTTGTGGAATTTGAGGCTTTGGGAATCATTAAATCTTTATAAAGATATTCATAACGGTTTCCCTCCTTCCCAGCCCCTTGACTTATGCAACTGGAGAATTCCTTTTCATCCATTTCAGATCTAAGGCACGAGATACCAACTATTGAAGAGAAAATAGTCAAAATAATTCTCTTCAGTTTTGATAATATTTAAACATACGAGAGATTATTTTGAATAATGTATATTTCTTCAGCTGTTAATATCTTACTCCTCCCTCTTTTAGGACCTGCTGAAGTTCCCATGATGTCACCCAATGGATCCATTCCTCCCATCCATGTGCCTCCAGGTTATATTTCACAGGTAAACCAAAAATAATTCTCTTCAGTTTTGATAATATTTAAACATACGAGAGATTATTTTGAATAATGTATATTTCTTCAGCTGTTAATATCTTACTCCTCCCTCTTTTAGGACCTGCTGAAGTTCCCATGATGTCACCCAATGGATCCATTCCTCCCATCCATGTGCCTCCAGGTTATATTTCACAGGTAAACCATTTAATAGACTTCTCTACTCACTGTTGGCCCTGTCACTTCAAAAGAATATATGGGAAAAAAAAAAAAAAAGAATATATGGCTTCAAAAACTCATCCCAGGATTAATTTAGTTAGGATACTGCTAGAGCTGTGGGATGTTTTTGTTTTTGTTTGTTTGGGCTTTTAATTTTTTTGTGTGTGGACTTGGGCACCACAAGGCCGTTTGTGATTCTTGCTGCTTGCCAGAAAGTCAGTTGGAGGCAAACACGGTAGGGTTAGGAGGCCTCCTTCCATCGAGGTGGGTTTCACCCTCGACCATCTGATGGTGGCTTCTTCATAAAATTTTAGAGGCTTCCTTCCACTGTACCATGATTTGCTAGTTGTGGGGGAAGTGTAGATTGAATTAGCAAAAATATTAAAGGAGACAGAGTTAACTTCAACAGGGTCCGTGCTCAGTTCTGGTGTCCTAATTTCTCTGTAATGGGGCACAACTTGGTCTTGGTGAATTACGAATATAATGTGAGAACTTGGCTGTTTGTACTTAAATTTCTCTGAAGTTGGATTATTTAAGTTAAAAAAAAAACACACAGTGGTTTAAAAAGAAGTGGCAATTTCAGAGATATGTTGGAAGGATTTTTTTTTAAAAGATAAAGTTATACCTCTATACCTGTTTCAGGTTTAAGGTCTTCAAGCTGCCTGGAACATGGATGTCTGGGTATAGTTGAGTTTTTGTCCTCTCTCCTAGGACAATCCGAACTCCTCTCTGCACTACTTCCTCCCCTGAATACCTAACTAACCAAGTCTCTCCACTTTTTATCTTTGTTTTCTTTGTGTTTTGTTTTTTTTTTTTTTTTCTGATTATGAAGGCATCTTATATTCATTGGCAAAATCTCTGAAAAGACAGAGGAGTGTATAAAAAAATATTTATAATTTACCACCCACAGAAGACAATAATCGTTATGTTAACATTTTTTGGATTATAGTCTTCCAGATTTTTTTCTTTCTCTTTCTGTCTGCTTTTAAAGTAGATCAAAAATCTGTAATTTTCAGTTTTAATGATTTTGCTAGGGTGAAAAAATTGGCAGCTACATAGGAAATTGCTGAAGTTCAGGCAGGAATCAAAGAAGATTTATCTTTCTCTGATATAAAAATTCACCCTTCTCTTCACTTTCTAAGACATAGTTTAGCCACTATAATTTCATTTTTTTCCATCCTTTCCATACTTTTTTTATACAAGTCAATTTGACATCTGGTTTTTTTTTTTTGAGTAGGCAGAATATTGGCCTGTCTTTGCTCTGTTGCAAATAAATGGCTTGTTTTACACAAGTCTTTGTAAATAAGGACCACTGAAAGGAGAAAAGGGTGCAGAGCAAGCCCTTGCACCGGGACCCAGGATGATGGATCACATTCACGTCACCAGTCAATTAACAGAAAAGAACAAGGAATGTAGAATTCTATTATGTCTCCCACTCATTTATTTTGAGGAAGTGTTTCATTCCTGTGAAACAGAGTACAGTTCTCACCATTGTGATGGTTGAAATAACACCTCCCTTTATGCTAAAGACCCATTTAAGGAATACCAGTAAAAAATTCTAGTGGAGGGAAGCTGTAATGTGCTTTCTCTTGCTAGTGGTGTTGCTGTGATTTTACTAACTGCCAAACATTTATTAGGTTTCATAGGGAAAATAGAGAATTTTAGACCATGGTGTATTTCTGATTCTGAAAAACTTTGATAGAAAATGTAAGCAGAAAGAGGGAAAGCAGAGCTATAAACTTACTTTCCTAAAACTGATGATGGAAGTATAGTGAGACACCTTCTCAATTTAGATTTATGGCGATGTGTGCTCAGAATATTGGAAGAATAGTAAAAATGGAATAATTTGGATTCTGAATTGAAAAAGAGCAAGAATACTTCAATATAAAATTAAAATTTTAAATAAAGTTGATGGAAATATTTAAAAAAAAAGAAAAAAGCGCAAGAAACAGCCTGTAAAGCATGTGTTCAGTTTCATTTAGACTGGGCTTTCTGATCAGAAGATGGGCCCAGAGTTAAGTGATCCTCAGTGGTAAGCATTATAATGTTAATAACATCAGACAGTGAAGTGTCTAAGTAAAAGAAGTTATTACAGTGAAGAGAATTGAGAGCCTGAAGCACAAAGAAGATATATAGCATCTTCTTTAAGGCTGACCATATACAGACTTCAAAGAAATAAAGAGGGTTGGAGCCAAGTATAAAACATCTTCGACTTGTCAAGAAGCAGAATGTCTTTTTGTTATTCAGTTGTGAGGAGAAAGCATCACTTAAAAAAAAAAGAAGAAAAAACAATCCCCCTCCTGGCTAGACATACATAAGAATGCCCAATACTAGTCTGCCACTATCCAGTACAATTTTACTTCTTAACCCCATAGTCCTTTTGCTCAATCACATGTGGCTTCCTTGTTCAGATCTAGAGTTGGATGTACATTGCGTAGAAGTAAAATTAAAGCTCTTTGGTTTATGCATTCTTCATATCCAACACTGCCCTCCTTTTGAGAGTCGCCTTTACCTGTTGTCCCATGTTGCTACCACCTTAAACTTCTGTCCCCTGGCCTTTTCTCAACTACATACTTTGTCCCCACTATTTCTCTCTTCTTCAAGAACTCAAGAGCCCTTCTTTGTCTGACAGTTCAGTCATTCTTCTATTCAAATGCCCCTCCTCATTGTGACCCTTTTAGAACCTCCAACACAGAGATGGTGGTTTTGTTTTATTTTTTCAGCATCTTTGGTACTTTTTCCCCATCTCTGTCATGAAACACAGTACATTTTATAACCATCCCCAAGAATCTTGGTGCCTCATTGGGATTATATCTGAGAATCTAGAGTTCTGCCTGGTATGTAGTAGATACTTGATAAGTGCTTTTAAATGTTGTAAGTGATTGGCCAAGCTGAAATAAAGTAAATGTAGGATAGAGTAGAGTAATAAAACACCTGATAGCTGGGAAATTGACAAGCTCATAGTGATGTTTACCTACGAGTAATGAAAAGCTCTGAATGTGGACTTAAGAGAGAGGAATGCAAAGATAATTTGGTAGAGGAAGAAATAGCGTCCTTGACAACAGCACGGGCAGAACTGGTTATCCAGATGCAAAAAGTGAGTTTGGACCTCTACCTCACATCATATGCAAAAATTAACTCAGAATGGATTATGGCTGTAAGTGTAAGAGCTAAAGCTACATAGCTCTAGGAGTAAAATTTTATAACCTTGGGTAGGCAATGGAGTCTTAGATATGACACCAAAAGCACAATAGATAAATCTGACTTCATCTAGATTAAGACTTTTTATGCTTTCAGGGTCACCATCAATAAAATGAAAAGAGAGCTCATAAATTGGGAGAAAATATATGCAAATCATATAATTTAGAAGAGACATGTACCTAGAATATACCAGGAAATCTTACAGCTCAGGAATAAAAAGATAAAAACCCCAGTTCAAATATAGACAAAGGATCAGAACAGACGTTTCTCCAAAAGCACTGTACAGGTGGCCAAGTAGTACACTGAAAGATGGTGAACACCAGTAACCATCCGGGAAATGCAGATCAAAACCACAGTGCAATGCACTTCACACACACTGCGATGGCTTTAGTCGGAGAGACAAGTAATAACAAGTGTTGGTAAGAATGTGGAACACTTGGAACCCTCACACACTGCCTGTAATAATGTAAAATAGTACAGCTGCTTTGGCAGATATTCTGGCATTTCCTCAAATGGTTAAATATAGAGTTACTATTGTTATTGTTCATTTGCTAAGTTGTGTCTTACTCTTTGCAACCCCATGGACTGCAGCATGCCAGGTTTCTCTGTCCCTCACCATCTCCTAGAGTTTGCTCAAACTCATGTCCATTGAGTCAGTGATGCTATCCAACCATCTCATCAGAGTTACCATATGACTCTGTTGTTCTACTCCTAGGTAGATATCCAAGAGGAGAGAAAGCATATATTTATACACAAAAAAGCTTATGTATGAATGTTCATCAGAGAAGGCAATGGCACCCCACTCCAGTACTCTTGCCTGGAAAATCCCATGGACGGAAGAGCCTGGTAGACTGCAGTCCATAGGATTGCTACGAGTCAGATACAACTGAGCAACTTCACCTTCACTTTTCACTCTCATGCGTTGGAGGAGGAAATGGCAACCCACTCCAGTATTCTTGCCTGGAGAATCCCAGGGACGGGGGAGCTTGGTGGGCTGCCGTCTGTGGGGTTGTACAGAGTCGGACATGACTGAAGTGACTTAGCAGCAGCATGAATGTTCATAGCAGCATTTTTCATAATAACCCCAAAGTGAAAACAACCCAGATGTCCATCACCTTATGCATGAATCAACAATGTGATAATCCGTGCAATGAACGGTTGTTCAGCCATAAGAAGGGATGAAGTATTGATGCATGCTAAAACATGGATGAACCTTGAAATATTATGGTTAGTGAAAAAAGCCAGACAGAAAAGCCATATGCAGCATCATTCCACTTGCATATAATATACAGAATAGGCAAATCCATAGACACTGATAATAAATTCGTTGTTGCCAGGAGCTGGGGAAGAGAGTGTTAGAGAGTTCCTGCTAATGGGTATGGCATTCTTTTTGGGATCATGATGATGTTCTGGAAATAAATAATGGTAGTGGTCACTCAACTCTGAATATACTAAAAACCAGCTGAATCAGACACTTTAAAAGAATGGATTGGTGGTATGTAAATTATATCTCAAAGCTGTTACAAAAGGGAGAGGGGAGATAGTGACTAGTCCTAATTACTAATCAGCAAACAATGGCACAGCTGGGAAAAATGGCCCAGCCTGTGTTGCTGCCTGGGTTGATGATGATAATACTATTTATGCTCTGCTCAATGCTGTATTTGCATCTCTAGTTTTCATCATCCTAACTTTACATATGAGGAAGCCAAGACCCTGAGTTGATTGCAACACAGGCATTTCTGAATTTACTGACTGTTTTGCCACTATGATATCATCTCAAAGTTAGTGACCGAGCCCCCCCTGATGGATACGCAGTTTACCCTTCAATAATGATGTGGAGAACTGTACAGATTCAGTTATACTTGGATTTTTTTCAATACTAGGTACTCAGTACTACGCAGTCTGTGGTTGGTTGACTCTGTGAATGATGATATGGATAAGGGGAGCTGAGCTTAAATCACTTGTGGACTTTTGGCTGTGAGGAGGGTCAGTGCCCCTAACACCCACCTTGTTTAGGGACTAGCTGCGTTTGCTTCTGACAGTGTGCTTTCTGACAGTGTGAGCGTGGCTGTGTGACATGTCTACTCATGCATCTCCGTGCTGCAGCACCAGCTACGCACCTATGAGATGCTCCATTGCTGTGAGCAAATTGAAGAGGGAGGCAAGTAAATGATGAAAGGCGTGTTAAAGGTGTTACAGTAGTCACTCTAAACTGCGTCAATGGAGAAGTTCTTGGTTGTAAAATCCATTCCATACTTTAGTACTTAAAAGTGCTTTAAAGATTGATTGATAAACTTGATCAAATTGACAAAATACTGATGTCAGTAATGAGCAGATGGTCTTAAAGAAAGAGACATTTGGAGCTGAAGAGACAGCTCTGCTCCAATGCACAGTCAACAGCACAGCCTGTGTTTTCTTAGGTTGAGAAGGACTGAACCTGTGGTCCTTAGAGATAATGTAGACTGGGGCAGGAGAACAATGGAATCTTGTCTGAGATATGAGGCTTATTTCTGTTGTTGTCGGGTGTGTGTTTGTGTGTGTGTGTGTGTGTGTGTGTTGCGCTTTACTTTCTGGTGGAAGCCTGGGGGAGCTTTGAGGAAATTATAATCTGACCCTTAAAACTTGAGGGAAAATAGAGGCTAAGAAAAAAAAAAAATTTCCCACATCTATGAGGAAGTGAATTTATGTGAGAGAGAATTTAGCCTTATCACACTCATTATTATTTCCATGATGGGAAAGCATTTGTTAGTGTGATTAGGGTTGAAACTATGGGAGAAACAGTGAGCTGGGAGGGTCATGGACATCACTCGAAAGGACCTGTCTTTGTATTCTACCATGGCTACGTCCCATCTGACTTTTACAGACTCTTCCACCACAAAGGCAAATACCTACCTGATGTGGTAGAGGGAAGAATTAAGAGAAATGCTGTGTGAAGTGTGCAGTCCACACTGGGCAGTTCACTAAGTGGGAGTTATTAGAATGAAGAAGCCTGTTAAAGCAATTTCAATGAAAGTTTGGCAGAATTTGCCTTCCCCAATACATATTGAGATCACGCCATATGAAGCAAATTTTTCCTTTCATTGTATACTTGCCCCGGTTTTTCTTAAAATTTTTAACCTCACCATTAACTTTTGAAGAATTTATATATAAAAATTTCTTAAGCAGATGCCATGAGTTTAATTTTCCATGCTTCCATAGTAATTTATGAAACATTTTCAAAAGTTAATAGGGGAAAATTTCATGTAGACCCCCAAATTTAAAAAGCATATGAAGAGAAAAAGTGAAACATTCAAATTAATATTCCATCATTTGAGAAACCATGCTTCTTTTTCCAGATTAATTGGTAGAACCTAAAAACTTTAAAGAGTAGTCAAAATAAGTATTTCTGTTGTTATAGCAGAAGTATATACTTTACTTCCTTCCATTGTTTCGAGGATTAGTTAATGGGTAGTTACCTGTTGAAATTATATATATTCTATTTCTCTTGACTGAAGGGAGACAAGAAATCCATTTAAAAACACGTTTGAAGTTTGGTTTGGTTGATCATTCTCCAATAAGGCTTGTTTCCAGAGTTGGCCTGAAATCAGCATCCTTTGGAGAAACGATGGGGTCTATTAGTTGAAAGCCATGGAATGCTTTCCCCCATATTGTTCTGCCAAATCTGAGTTATTAACATTTAGCCTCAACTGTTTCCATTTGGTAAGTACGACCTGCTGTTAGACTAAGCCCTCCTTCATCTTCAACACAGTAAAAAACGATGATGAACGGAACATGAGACACTGATTGCCCTGTATCTGGGCAGACCAGGAATCAGACCCACTTGGCAACCAATAATAAGAAAATTGAAATCTTTTTTAAGACTTTAAATTTTCAGAAGCATTGATTTTTCTATTGGAAGTTAGGAAAATGTCTCACAGTCAACAATGTGTGCATGGGTGCTGGGAGCTTCTGTGGAAAAGAGCAGAGGACTTATGTATCTCTTCTGTTTTAGTTTCTATCATCAGCAGATTTACAATAACTTTGGTTTTTGTTTTATGCCTTATTTTGTTTAAGGAGTGATTACAGATAAGGTTGGCAATGCTAAATTAAAAGAGATGTACCATCTCCTCCAAGCATTGTGCAGGTTTCCTCCTTCTGAGTCCTCTGTCTCCTTGTTCTGCACTTTCTCTTAGATTTCTTTCCTTTGTGTCTGAGATCCTGGCCTTGTGACCCAATAGAATGCAGGATTTTTAGGAGATGAAATGTGAGCCCAGGTAAGGTTCTGCATCCAGCTCCCTGTGTGATTTTAGGAATATTTTAAGTTATTTGTTTGGGTGTTTCACTTGTTTGTTTACCTGACCTTTCTTGGTCTTCCTCCCTTTTAGCATTTAAATGCCTCAAGACCAGTGACCTCTGTGTCATGTTCATCACTGTATCTTCAGTTCCTTGAAAGGTGTCAAGCACATGCTCAGCATCTGTCAAAATTTGTCTGACTTTTGGAGTCATTTTCATCTTTGGGAGGGAGGAGGTGAAAGGAAGGTGTTTGAGGGTCTCTGAGATTGTTTCCTAATCTAAAATTAGGTGATTTTCCTCTACTGTTCATACTGCTCCTTAAGAGACCAAGAGAACATAAAAGTTTCCATAAGCAGTCACAACAACAATGGGGCACGCTTTTGGGAAAGTTAGCGTTCTATTGAGTAGGATGCTATTCTTCACTTCTACAGAAAAATGATAGTGATTTGATAGTTGATTTTCATGATAACATTGAGACGATATCACATCTGCACATGACTTCTAAATCACTGAAAGGATTAAATTATGTACATTAAATTATATTTGATTTTATTACATGATTATTGTAGTCTGTCTTTCCAAATTAGTAACCCAAGTATGTAACAACTTTTCATAGACAACCACCTCTGCCCAACATTTGGGCACAAAACTTAACCAAGGTTAAGAGGTTGTATTCCTACACATTTTTTGAAACTCATCATGTTTATAAAATTCAATGTATAATACACTTTTTGCTTTGTAATAAATGTCTGATTATCAACAGCACAGATTCTTAATCATTTCTTGTGCCATGAACCCACTGCCAGATTGTTGAAGCTTTTTTAAGTGTAAAATAAAAAATTCATAGATACAATCTAGAAAAACCTATCTGTGTTTCTGTGGATATAAATGTGTCTGAGAAGCTGGATTGCAAAGATGTGATTGGTGATGATTTCTCTGCTGATCAGTGGAAAGGCATGAGGAATAGGAGCAGTTATTCCTGAAGATTCCTGTGTTGATAGTTCTATTAATATCTTTTTTAAAAATTGAAGTGTAGTTGATTTACAATGTTGTGTTGATTCCTGATGTGCAGCAAGGTGATTCAGTTATACACACACTCACATATATGTACATTTTAAATAGTCTTTTCCATTATGACTTATCTCAGGATATTAAATATAATGCCCTGTGCTATACAGTAGAACCTTGTTTATTATTAATATCCTAAAGGAACTCAGTTTGGCACAAATTAAAGCATGAGGTTACTACTTACTGTTTATCTGCTGACAAATATTCTGTTCCTCAAAACAGAGATACCATTAAGTCTGATACAACTCTTTGTTCCATTTTATTCATTGAAACTCTAACTCTTCTCACTTGTCCAGGGTTCTTACAAATACTAGGAGTGTTAGATTAGATTTTTGATATTCAAATGTGGTGGAACTTTTTGGTCTTTAGGTGGCAATATACAGTAAAATATGATAGAAAAGGCACAACACTTCCAGTCACAGTAGTGGGGCATGAATCTTGTCACCCACTTAGCTGGCCTGAGGTTAATTGCTCCTGAAGATTCTTCATCTAGAATTTAGGACTGTGATGTTGCCCACATCAGAGGATCTTCTGAGGATTATGTGAATTTTGTGCCGAGCACTTTATACATTATTACATTGCTTAGTTCTCTTTAAAAAGGGGCCCCTCTGCCCCTCAAGTTGGGGATAGCTGCCCCTCAGGCTGGGGTAGCTGAGGTTTGATAAGATGGAGCTGGCACCAGCTGAGGACCCAACCCCAGTTCTGTTGTTAATAAGATGGGTTTCAAACTTTGCTGGGCTTCCTTCTTAACGTGGAAGGACTTAATCAGTTACTGCCATTGTCTCCTCAACTACAGCATTACATGCTTTACTGAAGAAGTTGGATTAAAAGAGATACTGCTGTAGATGAACTTGTTTCCATCCTCCTCTTCAGTCCACAATGATTTTAGTTATAAATCATTCATATATAACCTAGCTGTGCTCTGTTTTCCAGATTAAAGATGTATGTACATGTGAGGGTTTCTCTGTATATACGTGTTGGTATACATAAGGCTAGTAGAGTGAGGCTTGCCGTTTATGAGATTATCTCCTTTTACTGTTCACCTCTGGACAGGCCTCTCTGTAAGAGTCACGCTCCGCAACACTGAAGACTCATGCCACTTCAGTACGTTCAACTTGGGATTCCCTTGTACAGCAGCCTCGGGTGTGTTATCTGGAGCTAACCTTTGACGCATTGGTCTGTACCTTAGCCGTTGGTTGAAGTTGGCGTGTGCATTAAAAATTATTCACCAAAGGAAAATTTAAGGTTTCCACATATAAGTGAGTTTGTGGGTAAAATGTTTGGGGAATTGTTATTCATTCATGAATCACCTTGTTACTTAAAACCTTAAGTTTGGCTACCTATGAAATTGGTTGTTCACTTAACCATTGGCAAGAACTCTTTCAGAAAAGTGGGATTTTCAAGGAACTTTTTTATTCACTCTCAAATCAAATCAGATTATCTGCATCTACGCTGTAGAATAATCCTTTGATATTGTATAAAGGGCCTTTACAAACCTAGAAATATCATCAATAATTTATTTTTCCATTCTGCTACAAAAACAACCATGCTGAGTGGCAAAAGGAGCTGGTCCTAAACCTAGAGGGCTTATCATCTCAGAACACCCGCGATAATGGAACACTGGAAAGAGCAGATAGTATTTCATCAGTGTTTGGCTGTAACAGATGTGAAGAGGAAGGAAACTGAGAAGTAATATTTGATGTTTTCAAGCACAGTCATAATCATTAAACTTGAAACGCAGAAAAGTCAAGAGATTTGGGAAATATATTGAATCCTGCCATGTTTTGAAGTCAAATAACTTCATCTATAAGATAGAATTACTGCTTGCCTCCTGCAAATCTTTGGTTGCCCTTTGAATATTCCTTTATCCTAATTTTCGCTTTCTTCTAAGGCGCTTGGTGATGTTGGTAGGAGTTTCATCCATAGCATCAGCAAAGGGCTTGGGCTAGGGAGAGTACAGTCCTTACATTTCAAGTCTCTAACCTCCATGAAGAACAAACTTGCTTTTCCTCTTTTGTTATGTTGACTATATTAGAAAATGCAGAGTGAGGAGTCAGTACCAAAAAGGAAGGGTGAAAAATAACGCTTTTCATTACTGGTTGGTGATAAATAAAATAAAACCACTCAGCTGCCTTTGGATTTGAAGTAGAACTTACACGAGAAATGTGTAAATTTTCTGTGTGTGCCTTATAGTAAAATCATACTTATTTAAAACAAGAGTGTCAAGGATAACAGATCTGGAATTAATTGAGTTTAGATTATCTAAAATTTTAGAGTATGATATCAGGTATTTACCTGAGTTATGGGGAGAGATTGATTTTGATAAAGAATGTGTTATCATTAACAACTCTTAGTGTTGCTTAGTTGCTAAGTTGTGTCTGACTCTTTGCGACCCCATGGACTGTAGCCCACCAGGCTTCCCTGTCCATGAGATGTCCCAGGAAAGAACACTGGAGTGGGTAGCCATTTCCTTCTCTAAGGGATCTTCCTAACCCAGGGATCAAACCTACCTCTCTTGCATAGTAGGCTGATTCTTTACTGCTGATCCACCAGAGAAGCCCAATAATAACTGATGCTAGACATTAAATGTGGACTTCCCTGGTGGCTCAGATGGTAAAGCATCTGCCTGCAATGCGGGAGACTTGGGTTCGATCCCTGGGTCAGGAAGATCCCTTGGAGAAGGAAATGGCAACCCACTCCAGTACTCTTGCCTGGAAAATTCCATGGACAGAGGAGCCTTGTAAGCTACAGTCCATGGGGTCGCAAAGAATCGGACACGACTGAGTGACTTCACTCAGACATTAAATGTAAGAGAGAAACTTTTTTTTTTTTTGGCTTGCTTTTTCATTCATTTGTTCGTCAGCCAACTTATATTGAGAGCCTCCTGTATGCCTGGGTATTTTGAGGGACTTGGAGTTGGTGGGAGAGACAGGTCTGTAATCAGTGCTGCAGGACAGAGATGCCGATGGTGGAGTGAGCACCAGTCTGGCCAGGAGAAGCCTTGATGGTTTGTCTGCCTGTTCCTCTCTCTGTGCCCCACCTTTCCTTCTCCTTGTTCCGTGCTCAGTCACCAGAGTGGCCTGGGAACCCACCTCAAGTATGTTGGCTGCCATTAGGAAGTGAGCATGAACCCAACTTTGCAAACTCATGTGGTCTCACTTTTCTGTGTGCAGCATCTCTCTCGGGCAAGCCAGACTCGCATGCTGACTGCATGCATGCGAGCTCACATTTGTCCACATGCAGTCTGTTCTGCCCATCATCACTGGTCCTTGGGGCAGCCTTTTAGAATGTTTCTTTTGCCTCCTACCATTGAAGCTCTTCTTTTGATTCCTGTTGCTTGCAGTGCAGAAGTAGAAGGAGAGAGTTTTAGGAATTGAGGAGTTAATTGGGATTCCTGTGGGGCATATTTCAGTTCAGTAAGGGGAGGAACTACCTTCTCAATTAACTATGAGAAAAGATTGTCAAAACATAGATGTTTTAAAGAGATCCATTTTAGTTCTTGGACTCAAAACAGTACCCTCCACCCCCAGCTCCCTGGCTTTATGTGAGTTAGCTTAACTTTACTGAGCTTCATTCCTTTTCTCTCTCAAATGAAGATAACTGTATTTGCCTCCCAGGATTGTTGGGAGGATTTAGTGAGGTAGTAATATTGATAGTAGTAATGGCTAGGAAAGTTTTCTCCTACTGTGTATCAGTTACCATTCTAGGACTTGAACATTGAGTAGCGTTATGTCAGGTAGAAGGTATTAAAGCAGAGTAGCAGATATTCAGTAAATATTGTTTGTATCTTGAATCCTTTTACATCTCTTCATAACCTATTTCTAACAGTTCATTATTTACATATCTATTTTGCAGCATACCTAACTTTGCTCTACATAATGAAAACTTTGGAGTATAGACCAGGATGAAAATCTGGTTCTCTAGTTGAACTAAGCATATATTTTACTCCTGTTGTGCCTTGGTTTTCTCATGTACATTAGGGATGCTAATATCTAGTTCTCCAGTAGTTAAGAAAGTTAACTGAGATAAATGGCAGCCAGCACCTGGCAGACCACAGGCGCAGGCTGTGACCTNTAGCATAGCTTAAGATAAACATTTCCATAAGAAAAAGGCATTGGTTAACTTCAGGTGAAACCAGGTATCATTAGGGCAACACAGAATTTTAAGAGAAACCTTTTAAATTTGTATAGAGAAGGAAAAAACATCGCTAGTTTCCTCCTGCCGCTTAAGAGAGAGAAAATGTCTGACACTTGGAGGCTATTTCCTCTGTTTGGAGACCCTGGCCTTCCTGCCTGTTACCCTCTCAGACCCACCCATCTGACCACATTTTACTATAATTCCTTTGTTAAAGGCCTTATCACCAGATATAGTTACATGCTGAGGCACTGTGTCATTGGGACTTAACTATATGAATTGGTGGAGGGCAGGGCTGAGTATACATAATCCATAGGTGGCAACCTGAGGGACCTAGCACAGTGATTTTTCCAAGGGTCTGTGCCTCTGGAGAAGGTGAGTGTTCCGTTGAAAAAAATTCTAGATGAAGAACACTTGGTCCTGATATCTAGGGGAAAAAAAAAATACTTTGTCTTGCTTTCGGAATAGAACTCACTAGGACTCAGCCTGATTTTTCTCTTTCTTTTTAGGCTAACTGGACAAGTCAATATTTAGCACTTATTTTTTTCTCACCTTTGAATATCCAGTGCTTAGCTTATAGTCTGTACCAGGAAATAGTTGGTGAATTGAATACTAGCGATTTCGCCTGTATGCAGAGGCAGCATGCCTCAGGACATTGTCACAGTTTCATTCACCCCAAAAGGAAACGTCTTGTCTTTTCCATGGTCTTTTATGGAGATTGAAGGCACATTTTTATGGTCTCAGGATTCTTAGACTGAACTCTTTCTAATGTCTACATTCTTCTGCTATAGTAATATATTTCTTTATAAACCATAATATTTATGGCCCCCATCCCCTGAGTCGTTTATTGTGCATTATTTTTGCTCCTCAGACTTTCTTATTCTTTGGAGGAACATAGGCCTAATTTCCTTAGACATAGATCTCAAAACTGATTTGATAACTAAATATGCTACAGTTTGTGTTATGGAAGAACAATAAATAAAATATTTAGCACAATTTTTTTAATTTTGATTTTTAATTATTTCAGAAAATTCCATTTCTTAAAAATATTTTTAGTCATAAGACCTTGATTGGTTAAGGGAGTCTCCCATTAGAAAAGTATCCCATTACACATGTGCATGTAAATAGACTTTTTTCACAAACACCACAGAATAATTTAAGATAATTAAAAACGAGGCTATGAAACAGTTTTCATATATGCCAGCAATTTGTGGTTTCAAAAAGCTACTTCTCTAATTGGAAATCCGTTTTTTTGGTGAAGAAAAGTAATTTATACTTCAGATTTATTTATTTTTGTAGTTAGTAGAAATATTTATTCTTATATAGTAGTAAAAAGATAATGTTTCATCTGTTTTCTTTTTACTTTTTCTTTTCCACGCCCTGTTCTTTTACTACCTCAGTCAAATCTGTATGGGCTGCTTGATCATTCCAAGTTTTACATTGACTGAAATAAGGAAGGTTGTAAGTTTCTAGAAAACAAATACTTTGCTTCTGTGGACCTTCCATTGTCTAGCACAGGACTGAATAAAGGTTTCATGAAAGCGGGACATCTAGAATATGCCCTACTTTTTTCTTAATAGCTAGTGGCAAGGTAGAAGGAAAAAAGACACTATAGAATAAATAAATATATGTTGATATCAGATGGTAAGAAAAACCCATATTTATACTAAAATTGTACAGAATGTGCTACCATATTCATGCTCTGCATTTTAGACAAAATAGGAGATGCTTGAAATAAATAAATGGAACCTAATCAAACTCACAAGCTTTTTGCACAGCAGAGGAAACCATAAACAAAACACAAGGACAACCTATGAAAGGGGAGAAAATATTTGAAAATGATGTGATCTAAGCTTAATTTCCAAAGAAAGGAAACCAATTTAAAAAAGGGGGGAGAAGACCTAAATAGACTCTTCTCCAAAGACATATAGATGGCCAAAAGGCACATGAAAAGATGCTCAGCGTCACTAATTATTAGAGAAATACAAATCAGAACTACAAAAAAAGTATCACCTCACACTGGTCAGAATGACCATCATTAAAAAATCTACAAATAACAAATGCTAGCGAGGGTGTGGAGAAAAGAGAACTCTCCTACGTTGTTGGTGGGAATGGAAATTGGTGCAGTCACTATGGAAAATAGAATGGATGATTCTTTAAAAAACTAAAAATGGAGTTGCCGTATGATCCAGCAATCCTGTTCCTGGGCATATATTTGGAGAAAACTCTTAATTCAAGAAAATAACATGCACCCCAATGTACACAGTAGCACTATTTACAGTAGCCAAGACATGGAAACAACCTAAATGTCCATTCACTGATGAATGGATAAAGAAAATGTAATGTGTATGTGTGTGTGTCTACATATACATACACACAATGAAATGCTATTCAGCCGTAAACAATGAGACAGTGCCATTTGCACCAATATAGATGGACCTAGGGATTATCATGCTAGGTGAAGTAAGCCAGAAAGAGAGGACAAATATATGATATTACTTATATGTGCAATCTGAAATAGGATACAGTTGAACTTATGTATGAAACAGAAGCAGACTCAAACATAAAAACAAACTTGTTACAAAAGGGGAGCGTGACAAGATGCAGGGAGATGGATGAGGACTTGGGGATCAGCAGATAACAAACTACTATCTATAAAAGAAACAAGATCCTACTGTATGGCACTAGCAACTATATTCAGTATTCTATAATAAACTGTAGGGAGAAAGAACGTATATATACTGTGCTTCCATGGTGGTTCACGTGGCAATGCAACTGCCTGAAGTCTGGGAGACTCGAGTTTGATCCCTGGGTCAGGAAGATCCCCTGGAAAAGGGGGTGGCTACCCACTGCAGTATTCTTGCCTATAGAATTCCCTGAACAAAGGAGTCTGGTGGGCTGTAGTCCATGAAATCTCAAAGAGTTGGGCATGACTGAGCGACCAACACATATATGTATTCATAGATTCATACACTGTATAATTGAATCATTTTGTTGTGTACCAGAATCTAATACAACATTGCAAATCAACTATACTTTAAAAAAAAAGATGCTTTGATATTTATTAGCGTATACATTAGAGAATTTCTAGTGTCATGGTTTAAGCACCATTTCACATATACCTATAACTTAGCAACCTAAATCGGGGAAGGCAATGGCACCCCACCGCAGTACTCTTGCCTGGAAAATCCAATGGACAGAGTAGCCTGGTGGGCTGCAGTCCATGGGGTCGCTAACAGTCGGACAGACTGAGCGACTTCACTTTCACTTTTCTCTTTCATGCATTGGAGAAGGAAATGGCAACCCACTCCAGTATTCTTGCCTGGAGAATCCCAGGGATAGGGGAGCCTGGTGGGCTGCCATCTATGGGGTCACACAGAGTCGGACACGACTGAAGTGACTTAGCAGCAGCAGCAACCTAAATAAGGCTAGTGTGATTAGCTTGCCAAGGCCTGGAAGAGGTTATATTTAATAAAGAATTCGTAAAAAGCTACATCCTGAGCTTTAGTAGGGAGTATGACTCAGAATCTTAATTTGATGGAGTTAATGTTGCTTTATTAATGAGCTATTAACATAGTAAATTTTGAAGTTATTATGTTAATCAGTTCATTAATAAACAAAGATTTTTATTTTCTTAACATAAAGATTAATGGATATTAATTAAAATTAAACCTATTTTGTACATTAAAGTACAGACTAATAATGTTGATAAACTTGTCATTTTGTCTCAAGCAGTACTTTAAAAAGCAAAGCTTAGTATAATTTTTTTTTATTAGAATGTTTTTAGACATGATTAAGTCATTTTGTTTTGGCCCCTAATCAGCCTCCTAAGGTGTAATGAGAAATTTATTTCAATATCCAAGTTTAATTTTCAGTTTTGTTGTTTTTTAAGCAGAACGTTCTGTCAGTGGATGTGCCTGATTGTCTTAAGCTTGTGTAGCCCGCCTGGGCTCTTTGGAAGCCCAGTCCCGGGTTCCACGTTCACTCCTGAGCCATCATTGTCCCCTTCTTTGCAGGGCCCTCACACAGGGCTCGCAGGCTGTCACCTGTCCCAACCCTACCGGTTCGGTGAGGTCCCTGGAGCCGCCTCTGATTCTGCCATTTCATGCTCTTGTTCTCTGTATCCCACAGCTTTGCCTTTGGATTATGGTTTCTGTTGCATTATTTCATGTCTTGAGTCTCAATAAAACTGTTTGCTCCTAGAACAGATAGCATGCAGTTGGCCACAGAGCCAATAAATACCTGCATTGTACTGCCTTGTGTTACTTTCCTTGGTTGAATTTTTAAAAAAATCACTTGAAGAAAGTACGGGTAGAATGTTGATTGGCCCATTCTGCCCATAGCAGGCCCCTGGTCATAATGTCTCCTTCACAACTCCTAGGACGTCATCTGGATGGACATCTTGGGAACAAAAAGTGTCCTTCTTGATTTGGGGTTGCTCAAGTGTTTGATAGGTGGGGATCCCCTCATTTCATCCACAAACTTGGTTCCAGATTAAATAACCTTTCAGTACTATTATAGTTTCTGAAGCTATAGTTTGTAAAGCCAACCTTTCTTTGTTTCTTAAAGCTCCAGTGTCATGGAACTATACTTGCTATTCAGGTGTGGGGTTGGGTGTTGCTGGGCAGATAATGAAAGCTCAGACCTCTAAAGCATATTTATGTGACCCAGAACGTCTCTTCGTTCTGGAAAACCACCAGTTGAATAATGCTATTTCTAAAACTTAGCGAGTAAACAAAAACAGTATAGTTGGTTAACAATTTTGTGTATAGTAAAAACAGATGGACATATTTTGCAATGTATGTGGCTACCTAGTTTGCTTATATGATCTTTGCAGTAAAAAGCTTAAACTATTTATGTTTATATGAAAAAATTCATTTTACTAGTTGAATTTTCTTTGTTGTTGTTTAGTCACTAAATCTTATCTGACTCTTCATGACTCCATGAACTGGAATTTTCCAGGCGAGAATAGTGGAGTAGGTTGCTATTTCCTTCTCCAGGGATCTTCCTGACCCAGGGATTGAACCTAGGTCTCCTGCATTGCAAGTGGATTCTTTACCACCGAGCCACCAGGGAAGCCCAGCTAGTTGAATTAGAGAACCAGAATTCAGCATGCACTGTTTTTACCCCCGCTATGGGGAAGAGAAGGTTAAAGCTAAGGAGGGAAGTAATGAAATACTATCCACACTCACAGAACATTTGCAGTAATACATACTATATTCTTTTTGTTGTTTTCCCTAGGTGATTGAAGACAATACTGGAGTCCGCCGGGTGGTGGTCACACCCCAATCTCCTGAGTGTTACCCTCCAAGCTACCCCTCGGCCATGTCTCCAACCCATCATCTGCCCCCCTACCTGACTCACCACCCGCATTTTATCCATAACTCACACACAGCATACTACCCACCTGTTACTGGACCTGGAGATATGCCACCTCAGTTTTTTCCTCAGCATCATCTTCCTCCCACAATATACAGCGAGCAAGGTGAGTAGATTGCTGGCATCTGGAGCTGTTGGAACTGGTTACAAAACTAAAGTAGCTTTAGAGAGCCAGAGAGCCTTTGTTTCTTCTGTAATAAGCATGGTAAAGGAGGATTTATCTGCTGTGTAAAGCTCATCGGAAATTCCTAGCTTTCTTTGTCCTCGGTTGTATCTTGAGACTCTTTCTTTATATTGTTTTCAAATTCTGTCCCCATCCCACCCCACAGAGTGCAGGTAATGGGCAAGCCACTTCTCATTTCAGAAAAGAGGCAGTAATCTATCATATGTTTCCATGTCCTGTTAACATATTTTTATATGAGAGCGGCCTGAGACAGAGCTGGAGCACATTAGTTCTTAGGCATCCATATGATCAAGCAGTAGAAGGGAAATTACGCAGAATTTTGTGCCGCATTTCCAATGATAGAAGACTGTGAGGTCTCAGTAACCTTTGAGTTTCTTGGATGCTCTTTGGCAATCTTGGCAGAACTCAGAATCCTCTCACTGTTGACGTGGTTTTCCTGAATGCTGTTTTTAGTTTGAGAATAGCTATTAATGCAGTTTCACTGTTAGGCAGATACTTACCTTGAAATGAAAAGGGCCTCAGAGATACCGGCATTGTGTCTTATTAATTTTGGCCTTGGTATTGATTTAGTCTGAAGCCCTTCTCTGTCAAAATGTATTCTAAGAAACCAGATAAGTGAGGGTAAAATTAAACACTAGAACTTTGCAAAGTAACTTTCTTCTGTGTCTGACTATGAATTGCTTCAAACAGTTATTATGTTGGTTTACAGATAAGTGCATGAGAAATGTCTTCTTGTTTAGAGGATGTTATTACCTTACTTTCATTGATTTTATATATATATATGGCTATTTTAAGTGAAATATATGGCTATTTTAACTTAGGGATAGAATTTAGGGTTTTTTTGCAGTAGCATTTAGAAAAAAATTTAATATAATTCACAAAGCTTACATGCTATTATAATAGGTTATAGAGAGGTGACAGCAAAAGACGAAATCAATACTTTAAATGTATAGAGGCATCAATAACTTCCTATTGCTGTGGTCCTCTTGCCTAGTAACATAACATTCCAGAACATCAGACACTGGGCATATTCCATGAAAATATTTTGATAAAAACTGAACAATTTCAGTTAGTTGAGAATAGTTTTTAAAAGCATACTCAGTACTCATACAGTACACATTAAATATTTGAGTACTTTTCAGTTTTCTAGTTGGGTCTGAGCTTAATGACAGTGTGAAAAGCCTTGGCTGTTGACTCGTTACTTGAAGAGTGTATGACCTGCCTTATTTTAGCAGTCTTTAGTAGGATGCCACACAATTACTGTTCTGTGAATGGTGTCTTGTAATTTTGCACAATAGTATGGTTTAAGTTACTAGAATTAAGCAAAAAACAAAAGCACTTGTCTTCATTGAATTAGGGTGTTTTGATTTATTTTCATTAAAATAACAGAGAATAACATGAAATAAATGAAACTGCTGTCTTCATTGATTCCTAATTAAACAGAAAACAAAAATCTTTTGCTTTATAAATAAAAATCCTTTTATATATTCTTGTACCTTAGTTCTCAATATGTATACACCTAAAAGTAATTAAGACATTTAGTTTCCCAAACTGTATGCATTTTAAAAGTTATTGATGTTTTCAAATATTACTCTATCAGTACCCATAGTGAAAATTTTGTCTCACATGTAATATCTTGTGATATTTAAAACCTTTATCATCCTTTTTCTGTGTTTAGACATGATTTACTTTTGCATGCACTCTGTGAATAGAATTGTGTTTCTCTAGTGAAAATTGGTTATCTTGTAAGTTCAGTCAAATTGATGTTTTCAAATATTACTCTATCAGTACCCATAGTGAAAATTTTGTCTCACATGTAATATCTTGTGATATTTAAAACCTTTATCATCCTTTTTCTGTGTTTAGACATGATTTACTTTTGCATGCACTCTGTGAATAGAATTGTGTTTCTCTAGTGAAAATTGGTTATCTTGTAAGTTCAGTCACTCAGTTGTGTCCGACTCTTTGCGACCCCATGAACCGCAGCACACCGGGCCTCCCTGTCCATCACCAACTCCCAGAATTTACCCAAACTCATGTCCATTGAGTCAGAATGCCATCCAACCATCTCATCCCCTGTCTTCCCCTTCTCCTTCCTTCAATCTTTCCCAACATCAAGGTCTTTTCAGATAAGTTTGCTCTTTGCGTCAGGTGGCCAAAGTATTGGAGTTTCAGCTTCAACATGAGTTCTTCCAGTGAACACTCAGGACTGATTTCCTTTTGGATGGACTGGTTGGATCTCCTTGCAGTCCAAGGGAAGATTTGCCTTTTTAAGGTCTTCCTCGAGCTATGTGAACAGAAAGAAAATGAAAAGTGAAGCTTTATCATTCAGCAGTCAAAACATCGTTTGCTTAGTTATGTAGGGTGACTTTACATTGCCGATGTGCCTAGAACAGTGCTGGTTTAGGTCTTGTGTCCAGATAAATAATTAGGAGTGTTCCCTAGTTACCCTCAGAAGTACCTGGATTTGGACGGTAATTTATATGATCACTCTGTGCATGTGGGGCCTTTTTTTTTTTTGTTATAAACATGTAAGGACCTAGTATCTGTGTTCTATATTATCATTTTTATTAGTATTTAAATATAATTTTTAATTGCTTAAAAATTTAAATTTAAAATATATGTTTTCACCTCAGATCATAAGATTATTTCACAGGCTTCCGTTTTCTTTTGAGCAATGTAAAAATATGGATAGTGAAGCCAGGTGACATTCTACTAGTCAGTGTGTCTTCCTTTTATCCCAGAATACAAGTTTAAGACAATAGGTGTTATGTCTGACACCGGGTTGCAAAGGTAGGTTATATATACATAATCTCTTGAACATTTCCCTTAATTCTGTGAGCTTTGATTATTTTTAATGGAATTTCTCATCTCTTCATTTTAATAGATTTTGTTCAAATGTTGGCTCTTCTAGATGGCACAAATAACCCCTTATATTCTTGTTGCTATATATTTTCCAGTAGAAATATTCTGTCTGTAAGGATAAGCATACATTTAAATGTTTTAATTCTGAGGACTTATTACTTAAGGGGGTATTTGTTTATTCTTTTTTTTGTAGATTGGAACTACTAAGAACAATTGACAGGCAAATTCAAGCTTAATTATATATTCAATTAGAATATGAACTCTTGATAGAAAAGACTCTTTAATATTTTCCATAATCTCTTGAACATTTGTGAACACACAGTATAATTTTTTTAATGATTAATTATTCCTTTATTGGTTAGAAATGAATGGGAGTATTTTAAACATGTATAATATGCATACCACTCTCTTTAAAATATTTTATACTGTATTTACTGTAAAATGTTAACTTCTTCCTTCAGGAGTCAGGTCATTTGACCATCTAAGACTTTATTATTGAAGATGTAGACTGAGTTTGCGTTTCTCCTAACCGTTCTTTTAGAAATTATACCACTCTATGGAATGTCGAGTTACATCACCCGAGAAGACCAGTATAGCAAACCTCCGCACAAAAAGCTGAAAGACCGCCAGATTGACCGCCAGAATCGCCTCAACAGCCCCCCTTCTTCACTCTACAAGAGCAGCTGCACCACCGTGCACAATGGCTACGGCAAGGGCCACAGCGGTGGCGGTGGTGGAGGCGGGGGAGGTGGCAGCGGTGGTGGGCCAGGCATTAAGAAAACAGAGCGGCGAGCAAGAAGCAGTCCAAAGTCAAATGATGCGGACTTGCAAGGTAATGCTCAAAGAAGAAGTCTATGTCATGGCAGCTGGCCTTTCTGCTGGGAGTGATACCGTAGACCTTCTCTTATCTTTGCTTTAGCAAGCACAGGATATTGTATCGTCTCTTTTTTGTTACTCCTTCATGGCAGAAGTATTATTTCTTTGGTCACTTGAGCTGTGTAACAGTCTACTTGATCTCAGTAACAACTATCTGAAAGTGTTTTCACATTGGCTCACTTCTGCTGTTCCATTAACTAGACAGATGTAGAAGAGAGTCTAAGTAAAACCAAGTGTAGGGCTAGTTTAAATCTCAACATAATTCTACCTCATAAAACCAGATGTAATTAATTCTATACTGTAGTAAAATTTATCATCTTGTAAGGCAGTATATTTCTGGCTCTCTCATCAGTCATTGTTTAATGCCACCTTTGGCATCTTGAATGAAGTATTCATAGACCAAGAATGAGAAGGAAGAAATAGTGTCACCACATCCAGATAGAGAGATAGCAGCTCAAAGGGCGTGTTGGTTTTTTTTTTTTTTGGTAGATCAATTCTGTGACCGTAAGATCAGTTAATTTGGGGAATAAGGTATGTATGTTGTAAATGAAGTTTTTAGATGACATTTAGACACAACCTGTTCTTAACAAGCTTTTTATATGGGTATATGTAGAAGATTGACTTAAGGGAATCCAAAGAACTTTTTGATAAGTTAGGTGAGCTTACAGATATAAAGACACGTAAAAGACAAGGTCAGAACTGATTAAATATAGTCCTTCTTTTTTGAACCTCAACCAGGTAGAAAAAGTCACTGTGTATGTGAGAATATGTTTGTGAATGAAAAATACCTAGTGTGTCGCTGATTGTAGGGAAGAGTGGCCTCTGTCAGGGCTGAGGAAAATTAGGTAAAGCCAGACTTCGGTATCAGCATTTCACCCCTATGTTATTTACATGAGTGAACTGTGGCATGAAAAAGAGTAATAATAAGATATAGTAAAAAGTGAACAGTAATTTCTCTGAGTGAAATGAATTATAAATGTGTTTCATTTTGTTCTTTATTCTGTATTTTCCAAGTTATATTTAATTATCATGCATTATTATTACAGCTATTAAACAAAGCGTAAATAAGTATATATGAGAAACCCAAGATTTAAGAGGCTTTTAAATAGCTCCTAGAGGAAAGTACTATGTCTGTTATATAGAGTAAGTTTTAGTTAAATGATACTACAATTTCAAAGTTTGAAATTCAGGTATTAGCAATGTTGTAAATTTAAATCATGGCATATAAAGTAATTTATACACATACACACAAACATACAAGATTAGAAACAGGTTTCCCTAAGGAGAATTTTCATCTATAGAAAGGAGAAAAAGAATATATTAGCTGTCTTCAGAGAGCTGAATACCTTGGTTACTGAATTTATTCAGTAATTCAAGTCTAAATACCTTGATTACTTGATTGATTCTTTAATAATTTTTGCCCTGCATTGTATCAGAAAAGATTTAAGACAGATGACATAGATAAATATAGTGAGTATGCTGGGGCGATGGCTCAGAGGTTAAAGCGTCTGTCTCTAATGCGGGAGACCTGGGTTCAATCCCTGGGTCAGGAAGATCCCCTGGAGAAGGAAATGGCAACCCACTCCAGTATTCTTGCCTGGAGAATCCCATGGATGGAGGAGCCTGGTGGGCTGCAATATAATACAGGCAAATAAAATAAATTTAGAACAATCTAAGAGGCTGAGAGATTATAAGAGAAGGTAAATAAGATGAAGCAGGGTTGAAGTTAGCATACAAAATTAATGTATTGTGAATTAACTGCTGCAAAACTAAGTACCTTCCTTATATATGCAATTATTTTTGTATATATTTAAATATGTAAGCTACCCTATATTTTAATATCTTGTCATAGCTATCAGAGAGAAAATGGATTTGCATTGAAATCAACACTGAAATGCTTGTTAATGTACGTATGTTTACAGGCATTTTGTCATTTTACCTTATGACAGAGAATATAGTTATTCTGAGCACCTCAAACTCTTTGCTGTTGTGTAGAAAACATGTTACTGTGTTGGTAACAGTGAGATTACTCTTGCTATGGCCTTTTAGAAGTGTGTGTTTCACAATCAAAAGAGAAAATATTTTTCTCTCACCTTCAGTTCAAGCTCAGTGTGTTACTCCTGTTCTCATCATAATATTTGCCTCCTCAGAATCACTCCAAGTGCTACTCTCCAGGTGGTTTAGCCATGAAACGTAAAATCAGATGGAGTATTATCTAATGTACTCTTGCTCATTCCAGTAAGGATCTAAGGGAGTTTACATGTTGGATTAAAAATATGTATTTACCCAAATGAATTGAAAATTTATATCCTGACGCCCCCAAAATGCACATGTATATTTAGAGCAGCTTTACTCATAAGTGCCAAAACTTGGAAGCAACCAGAATGTCCTTCAGTAAGTAAATGGATAAATAAACTGGTATATCCAGACGAGGAATATTACTCTGCGCTGAAAAGAAATGAGCTGTCTAGCTATGAATGACATGGACCCACCTTAAATATGCATTACTAAGTAAAACAAGTCAATCTGAAAGGGCTACATAATGTATGATTCCAGCTACCTAACAGGAAAGACAAAATTATGGAAATGGCAAAAAGACCTACAGTTGTCAGAGATTGGGGGAGGGAGGGATGACTAAGCCAAGCGTAGAGGGTTTGAGGGCAGTGAAACGACTCTGTCTGGTACTATAATGGTAGGCTTGCATCATACACACTTGTCAAAGCCCATACAGTGTGCTACACCAAGAGCTGCATGGAGGCTAGTGTCAGCTGTGGGCCTGGCGGTGTGCCCGGACGCATCAGCTGTTAACAAATGTACTGCTCTGGTGTGGATTTTGATCGGTGGGAGAGAATACATGTATGTGGGGGTGGGGTGTATCCGGGTGTTCTTTGTAACTGCTCAGTTTTGCTCTGCAACTAAATCTTCTGTGAAAAGTAGTGTATAAAAAATTATCTAAGGAAGCTGAGGACAAATAAAAGGAAGACATGAGTAATGTTGTGTATAAAAGAATCCCGCAGAGTTAATCCTAATGTTGTTGTTCTTTAGTCGCTCAGTCCTGTTGACTCTTTGCGACCCTATGGACTGCAGCACACCAGGCTTCCCTGTTGATCACCATCTCCCAGAATTTGTTCAAACTCACGTCCACTGAATCAGTGATGCCATCCATCCATATCGTCCTCTGTTGTCCCCTTTTCCTTCTGCCTTCAATCTTTCCCAGTGTCAGGGTCTTTTCCAGTGAGTCATCTCTTCCCATTAGGTGGCCAAAGTATTGGAGCTTCAGCATCTGTCCTTCCAGTGAATATTAAGGGTTGATTTCTTTCAGGATTAACTGGTTCGATCTCCTTGCAGTCCAAGGGACTCTCAAGAGTCTTCTCCAACACCGCAGTTCAAAAGCATCAATTCTTCAGCGCTCAGCCTTCTTTATGATCCAGCTCTTACATCTGAACATGACTATTGGAAAAACCAGTAAGGCTCTAGAGTAGTCAATGAAACAGAAGTAGATGTTTTTCCGGAATTCTCTTGCTTTTTCTATGATCCAGCAGATGTTGGCAATTTGATCTCTGGTACCTCTGCCTTTTCTAAATCCATCTTGTATATCTGGAAATTCTCAGTTCACATACTATCGAAGACTAGCTTGAACAATTTTATATGTCATCTTTTTGGCTTTGAGCCTCCAGGTTGTCCAAGCAAAGAGGGAATCATGAATCAGGTGGAGTGATTGAACAAAAGCTCCTCTTGTTTGTGGAGTCCATTATGTTGTTTATAATGGTTCAGCCCTGTGGGCCTCAGAATGTGGTGGTTGGCTAAAAGGATCCCACAATTCTTCTTCTGCCTTCTTAAAAGTGAGAACATTGTCCCAGAGCATCTTTTTCCATGAATATAAAGCAATTGATTTCTGTACTTGGGAAGTATGTCTTTCAGATAATTCATAAGTTTATAATGTCATCTGATTAATATTCAGTTCAGTCGCTCAGTCATGTCCAACTCTTTTTGACACCATGAACCACAGCACGCCAGGCCTCCCTGTCCTATCACCAACTCCCGGAGTCCACCAAAACCCATGTCCATTGAGTTGGTGATGCCATCCAGCCATCTCATCCTCTGTCATCCCCTTCTCATCCTGCCCTCAATCTTTCCCATCATCAGGGTCTTTTCTGATGAGTCAGCTCTTCACATGAGGTGGCCAAAGTATTGGAGTTTCAGCTTCAACGTCAGTCCTTCCACTGAACACCCAGGACTGATCTCCTTTAGGATGGACTGGTTGGATTTCCTTGCAGTCCAAGGGAGTCTCAAGAGTATTCTCCAACACCACACTTCAAAAGCATTAATTCTTCAGCATTCAGCTTTCTTCACAGTCCAACTCTCACATCCATACACGAATACTGGAAAAACTATAGGCTTGACTAGATGGACCTTTGTTGACAAAGTAATGTCTCTGCTTCTTAATATGCTGTCTAGGTTGGTCATAACTTTCCTTCCAAGGAGTAAACATCTTTTAATTTTATAGCTTCAGTCACCATCTGCAGTGATTTTGGAGACCCCAAAAATAAAGTTTGCCACTGTTTCCACTGTTTCCCCATGTATTTCCCATGAAGTGATGGGACCAGATGCCATGATCTTCGCTTTCTGAATGTTGAGCTTTAAGCCAACTTTTTTACTCTCCTCTTTCACTTTCATCAAGAGGCTTTTTAGTTCCTCTTCACTTTCTGCCATAAGGGTGGTGTCATCTGCATATCCGAGGTTATTGATATTTCTCCTGGTGATCTTGATTCCAGCTTGTGCTTCTTCCAGCCCAGCGTTTCTCATGATGTACTCTGCATATAAGTTAAATAAGCAGGGTGACAATATACGGCCTTAACATACTCCTTTTCCTATTTGGAACCAGTCTGTTGTTCCATGTCCAGTTCTAACTGTTGCTTCCTGACCTGCATACAGATTTCTCAAGAGGCAGGTCAAGTGGTTTGGTATTCCCATTTCTTGAAGAAGTTTCCACAGTTTATTGTGATCCACACAAAGGCTTTGGCATAGTCAATAAAGTAGAAATAGATGTTTTTCTGAAACTCTCTTGCTTTTTCGATGATCCAGCGGATTTTGGCAATTTGATCTCTCATTCCTCTGCCTTTTCTAAAACCAGCTTGAACATCTGAAAGTTCATGGTTCATGTATTGCTGAAGCCTGGCTTGGAGAATTTTGAGCATTGCTTTACTAGGGTGTGAGATGAGTGCAATTGTGCAGTAGTTTGAGCATTCTTTGGCATTGCCTTTCTTTGGGATTGGAATAAAAACTGACCATTTCCAGTCCTGTGGCCACTGCTGAGTTTTCCAAACTTGCTGGCATATTGAGTGCAGCACTTTCACAGCATCATCTTTCAGGATTTGAAATAGCTCAACTGGAATTCCATCACCTCCATTAGCTTCGTTCGTAGTGATGCTTCCTAAGCCCCACTTGACTTCACATTCCACGATGACTGGCTCTAGTTGAGTGATCACACCATTGTGGTTATCTGGGTCATGAAGATCTTTTTTGTCCAATTCTGCTGTGCATTCTTGCCACCTCTTCTTAATATCTTCTGCTTCTCTTAGGTCCATACAATTTCTGTCCTTTATCGAGCCCATCTTTGCATGAAATGTTCCCTTGGTATCTCTAATTTTCTTGAGAGATCTCTAGTCTCCTATTCTGTTGTTTTCCTCTATTTCTTTGCACTGATCACTTAGGAAGGCTTTCTTAGGAAGGAGCTACCCCATTTCCAAGATAAGGAGCAGCGGCTGTGCTTTGCTGGAGCAGCCTTGAAGAGAGACCCCACATCCAAGGTAACAGAAACCCAAGTAAGATGGTAGGCACTTAGGGCATCAGAAAGCTGACAGACTGAAACCACAATCACAGACAACTAGCCAATTTGATCACACAGACCACAGCCTTGTCTAACTCAGTGAACCTAAGCCATGCCCGTGGGGCCATCCAAGACGAGTGGGTCATGATAGAGAGGTCTGACAGAATGTGGTCCACTGGAGAAGGGAATGGCAAGCCACTTCAGTATTTTTGCCTTGAGAACCCCATGAACAGTATGAAAAGGCAAAAAGATAGGACACTGAAAGATGAACTCCCCAGGTCAGTAGGTGCCCAATATGCTAGTGGAGATCAGCAGCAAAAGAACTACAGAAAGAATGAAGGGATGGAGCCAAAGCAAAAACAACACCCAGTTGTGGATGTGACTGGTGATAGAAGCAAGGTCCTATGCTGTAAAGAGCAATATTGCATAGGAACCTGGAATGTTAGGTCCATGAATCAAGGCAAATTGGAAGTGGTCAAACANAGGGCATCAGAAAGCTGACAGACTGAAACCACAATCACAGACAACTAGCCAATTTGATCACACAGACCACAGCCTTGTCTAACTCAGTGAACCTAAGCCATGCCCGTGGGGCCATCCAAGACGAGTGGGTCATGGTAGAGAGGTCTGACAGAATGTGGTCCACTGGAGAAGGGAATGGCAAGCCACTTCAGTATTTTTGCCTTGAGAACCCCATGAACAGTATGAAAAGGCAAAAAAATAGGACACTGAAAGATGAACTCCCCAGGTCAGTAGGTGCCCAATATGCTAGTGGAGATCAGCAGCAAAAGAACTACAGAAAGAATGAAGGGATGGAGCCAAAGCAAAAACAACACCCAGTTGTTGATGGGTCTGGTGATAGAAGCAAGGTTTGATGCTGTAAAGAGCAATATTGCATAGGAATCTGGAATGTTAGGTCCATGAATCAAGGCGAATTGGAAGTGGTCAAACGAGATGGCAAGAGTGAACATTGACATTCTACAAATCAGCGAACTCAGATGGACTGGAATGGGTCAATTTAATTCAGATGACCATTGTATCTACTATTGTGGGCAGGAATCCCTTAGAAGAAATGGAGTAGCCATCATAGTCAACAAGAGTCCAAAATGCAGTGAAAGTGAATTTGCTCAGTCGTGTCAGACTCTTTGCGACCCCATGGACTGTAGCCCACCAGGCTCCTCCCTCCATGGGATTCTCCAGGCAAGAGTACTGAAGTGGATTGGCAATCTAAAATGCAATACTTGGATGCAATCTCAAAAACAGCAGAATGATCTCTGTTCATTTCCAAGGCAATCCATTCAATATCACAGCAGTCCTAATCTATGCCCTGACCGGTAATGCTGAAGAAGCTGAAGTTGAACAGTTCTATGGAGACCTACAAGACCTTCTAGAGCTAACACCCAAAAAAAGATGTCCTTTTCATTATAGGGGACTGGAATGCAGAAGTAGGAAGTCAAGAAACACCTGGAGTAACCGGCAAATTTGGCCTTGGATTACAGAGTGAAGCAGGGCAAACATTCATAGAGTTTTGCCAAGAGAACACACTGGTCATAGCAAACACCCTCTTCCAGCATCACCAGATGGTCAACACAGAAATCTGATTGATTCTATTCTTTGCAGCCAAAGATGGAGAAGCTCTATACAGTCAGCAAGAACAAGACCAGGAGCTGACTGTGGCTCAGATCATGAACTCCTTATTGCCAAATTCAGACTTAAATTGATTAATTTTAAACTGCAAGTTAATTCTAGTACATTGACCTGTTTACTTTCATATGTCATTTGCACATGATTAGGTTTTATACTTAGCCTTGAAGTGAGGCTTATGGTATTATTTTTCTACATTCTACTTAAGATGCTCACATTGCCAGAGAAGGCCAACCTTTTTTCCTCAGAATTCCATAGGTTTTGAGGGAATCTGCTAAAGTTACTTTGCACCTTTCTACCACTTAGGAAATAACAAATGTTAAAGGAAAAGGGCAAACTTCAAATTTGTACCTGGTCCTGTGATACAGAAGCAAACAAATTATATTAATCTAAAGAAATAAAGACATTAAAAAGACAGAGGTACATTAATTACTTTCTTGAGTCCTGGTTCTCTTGGTTGACTATGCTTCAGAAACACCAATGGGACTTTCAAAAAATGCAGACCCCCCTCAACCTTATTTCAGACCTGCTCCACCAGAATTTCTTCACTTGATCTGGCTTGATGTTTTTGATCAAAGCGCCACTGAGAATGGTGACCAGCAAGATAGAGATCTACTGTTCTGATATCAAGGATGGTTATAGAAACTGTGGTTTTCTATGTTGTACATGACATGAAGTAGCAGCTTTAATTCAGCATGCTTGCACCACCCCTGAAAGTATGTATGGTACATAGTACTTACTAGTACTTCGTAAATATCTGTGGAAAGAGTCCTGTGTACTTAACTGATCTGTTGGCTTCTGCTCTGCAGCCAACCCCTCTGTTCATTTACTGGTACTTTTGGGAAAACTGCTTAGGACAAAGTCCCACAGGACCATCAGGGAAATGTAGGATTACTTTTTTTTTTTTTTTTTGCACACCTTGATGTGGGCAGAGAACAGTTGGGGCTTTGGTATCAGACATACTTGGCTTAGAATTGGGTTTTCTCACTTGTTGACTATTTGCTTTTCATATTCCCTGAATCTCTGTATCCTCATCTATAAAATGGGTATTTAATTCCCAGTGTGAAATATTAAAAGTAGTCTAGCTCGATTCTTAACACCTCTGTATAAATGGTCATCTTTTTTACTTGACTATTCTTATCATCTCCCTCCTGTAATCTTAGGGTCAACTCTCATCAAGTTACATCTCAAAACAAGTATCTCTGTATGTCCCTGCGCCCTGATATGATGCCCTCTCTCTTGCAGTCATGCCCTTTCCCTGCAGGTCCTTCCGCTGGAAGTCAGAAGTGGCTTCCTTCTGCTTAAGCTATCTTCATTTTGAAAGCTAAATGTGGTACTCCTGGACCTCTACCTCTGGAAGTCCCATCCAGGCTGTCTTGGAGAGGTTGCTACTGAATCTCTGCAGAGGCGGAAATGTGTCTCCTGCCCAGAGGTGCCAGATTTCGCATAGCTTCTCATTGCCCCATTAGGGACCCCTAAAGTTCCAAGTGAGTGAGAACTCTTGCTATCTTGTTGGGAAATCCTTTCTAACGGACCCTGTGTTTGGCATCTCCTCATACATTTTTTAGAAACTGAGTTAGAAGTCCCTGTGCTCAGCCTGAGAAGGATCACCTTATATTTTAAGATACATCCTTATCTTCCCCTCCATCCCATCCTCTGATGTGGCTGCAGCTCCATCAGATTTGAACGTGCTATACCCGCCCCGCCCCCACCTCCTTATGGAACCTCTGTGGTGATCCCCATTGTCTAAGCTGCTTGATGCTTTCCTTCCCGAGTACTTTAGATTGCCTCACCAGATGTCCAAATTTTTGCCCTATTTCAGGAATATGCCTCATTCTCTCTTCTTTTCCTTCCAGTCCCTCTGCCTAGTGCACTCCAACTCAGATCTTCAAGAGCTAGGTCAAATATCACCTCTTCTGTTAAGCCCGCCTGTCTCCCAAGGCATAGCAAGGGCAAATTGACTAGGAGAAAATATTTCAAGAATTTCCCCCTCCTTTTTCTTTTCCTTAACTAACATTTGATTTTAGATCAGTGCTTGGGTTCCATGTCCATAGTTGGTCCAGAACAGGAAGGAGACAGGCCGTCCTTGTGTGCAGAGACTTGTGCACGAAGAGCTCAGCCTCTTCTGTGGCCCAAACCCAGTTAACATTGTCATGTTCCTTTTGTCACAGAAACTAAAGAAGTTTCTGTTGCTCTTCACTGAGTGAGAGGGAAGTTTCATCCTTTCATTTTATCCTTGGTAAAAACCAAAGTGCATGGTATAAAGGAAGTTACTCAGAGGGATACAATTTTGTAACTGAAATCCCTTAGTTTTTAACCAGTATTGTAGCCTCTTCGTCATACATCCTGAGTAGGAAAGTAAGGTTGTCTGTTGGTACTGTTTTAGAAGTGTTGATGTGAAGCCAGAATGAAAAAGAAAAACTCTGGTGAGGATCCACTGTCTGATAATATGAAAAGACTTGTGCAATCTCATTAATAATGGGGTGGCTGGATGGTTTGGGTAGGGGGAGGGAGAGAGAGAAAGAACATCAAGAGTGTTTATAAGTCAAAATCACCACTTGTGTGTGTGTATGTGTGTGTGTGTGTATGTATGTATAAAAGTATTTCATGTGTGCTGTTGATACTGCTGACGTTTACCTCATCCTGGGTTTATCTTTTCATTACTTGAACATTTTAAAACCTTAATGGAATTATAAGATGGCAGTTGGTTGTGTTTTGGACTGTGTGATACATAACAAGTCATCTCACTGGAACTCCATTTCCCTTTCAGTAAAATGAAAGAGTGAGTTAAAGTCAGTGATTTTCAAAATCTTATCGAGGAGCATATCTTCCTTTTTCAAAAAATCTGTGGATCTCCAGTTAAATACAGTAACCTTCCTCCCCTGCCACCATCTCCCTCTCTCTTCCTCTGTCTCTCTGTTACATACATGCACACACATGAGCGTGTGTACCGTGAAAGCAGGTCGAATTGGTGTGCTGCTGTGCTTGGGGTGGGAGATACAGGTACTTGTCATCCACATGGCTTTTCTCATTCTCACCTGAACACGGCCTATTCAGTCCCAGGCTCCTGCTTTCTCACCATCTTGGGACTTCTAAGACCTGTGCCCCCCTGGCTTGCCCCAGGCCTACGGGATTACTGTTGGTGGACATGGGGCCCAGCAATCTGTGTTTCGTTGGGCTCTCTAGATGGGTGATCAGGTGCAGTAATGTTTGAAAACCAACTGACCCTGTGAATGCCAAACAATGTTTAAGGAAGATTTTAAATGAACAGTATGGGAGGCATTCCATTAAAACACTGGATCTAAGCTGAAGCATATTCCTTTTGTGGTACCTGTATATATATATATATATATGCGAGGAGTAGGGAGGGAAAGTTCCTTTTTTGTCACTAGCATGTAAATAGTAGCTTATGGCAAAACCTCTAGAACTTACAGGGCCATATGGGGAAAAATTGAAACAAAATGGTAAGAATTTCAAATATAGAAGAAGATACAGTGTACTTTTGGCATTTGACCTTTGGAATTGTTGATAATCCAGAGATTCAGTTACACGTTTGATAAAATTCCATCACATAGAATCATAATTTCTAATCATAACATTGAAAGCTGGTGACAAAAGCATCCTTCTTGTGCTTTTTTCCCTCGGAGGTCATAAACTGTCTTCTCATCCCCAGTAGCAGTATACCAAGTTTTTGCATCCTGATCCCTTCTCAGATGGCCCTCCCTGACATTTCTTCTTTTCCTACATTTGGCTATTACTGTTCAGACAACAGAATCTGACCCTAGTATCTCTTTACTGATAATTAGCACGAACGCTCATTCATTCTGCAGATAGGAATTGCTGTTGTAAGGCTGTGGACGGCCTTTTCCTCTGGAGCTCTGAGGTTATGAGCATCTGCGGGTTCCTGGAGGCTCTCTCTTGCTGGGTGGCTTCGCTCTGGGAGGAGGTGGCTGCATCCACCTGTGCAGGGCTGACAGTGGTTTCCTTTGTTTGGAAGGAGGAGCCTGATGTTAATAAGGTCTGGAATGTGGGGAGTCCAAGCATATTTTCTTTTGGAATTTTTTTGGTCCTGGCTCCCCTTAAGAGATAGCACTAGTGGTTTTCTGTTTGAGATGTTTAGTGGGGCTTTTGCACTTCATGAGTTGCTGATTTCTTCTTTCACTTGTAGCCTTTTTATCTCATGAGCACATACCTCTTAGGCATACTCAGACTGGGTGTATTGGAAGAGAGTTTGCCTGCAGAGGGAGCAGGTCCTTTCTCCCAATGTGGGTACTTTCTGCACTGCATTAAAAAATGTACAGTTTCTAGCTGGCTTTTCATGATTGCTTCATCTCTCAAGTCCCTGGTGATGATAAATCCTGTGTGTTTTCACCTGTCTGCAGCTGCATTTGAATCCTGTGTATGGCAAATATATCAAGAAAACATGAAAAAAAAATTAAAAATGAGCTCAGGTCAGTGGAATTCATCCACTCTTCTGCCAAGTACAGTCTGAAAAGTGAAAATAGTCCAAGAAAACCCAAATAACTTTTCTTTTTTTAAAGGGACAGTGTGGACTCTTGGATCAAAATGCAAGATACCCTCATTTTGGCAAGAAACTGGGCAATTAACACCCTTACTTCCATTTTAGACATATGCTGCCAGATCTATCCTCTAGTCTCAAAGGCCCCTGAGTGATGCTGGGAGAGGTCTGAGCAGGTTTTCAGGCCTTGCAACAACTGCCTATGTGTTGGCTGGAAAGCAGACAGTCTGGGGGACAAATGGCTGTTTTCAGAAAGAGGGTGCTGCTCACTGACGTATGCTTTCTGACCTGGGCACTATCCTCTAGGGACCAGAGAAATCCAGCCATGAGTCACTTTTTCGGTGAGATCCCAGTGTGCTGATACATATATTTTTTTCTTCTAGAGGCATTGACTTTCCTGGTGCAGGAGGCAAAATCTGCAGCTCAGATTTTTGAGGAAAAAAATCTGGAAACTGTGGTGGCCCACAGTTTTGCTAATGAATAGGGTGTGTAGTTGTCTTTATCAAGTTCCATCGCTTATCTTTTGTCTTTTGCCCTTTCCCCCCTGTATTTTTTTTAATCCCCTATGTTTTTGATGCAGTCTGAAATGTTTAAAGATGTTAACTACATGGTTCTTTCAACAAGCAGGATGAGATATTTTTGTCATGTCAGTTTAAGAAGTCTTAACCCATTAAATCATACTTGAAACTTCCCATTTTTCACTTCCATATAAAATGGCAAAATAATATGCAAAAATTTTTTTTTTGAATTTTCTCTTGCAGTGAATGTTGACCAGAAGATTGAGGACAGAATTTTGATTAGTTTTACCATATGTAGTACTTAACTCTGTGAACCCATATTATTTTCTCTGCCTTTTTTGCTTTCTTGGGAACTGATCATAGAGGCATTTAGATGACATCCCACGTTGGTAAAATACATGTCATCCCAAAGAACACTTTAAATAGCAAGTGTAAGTGATGACATGGTTTGTTTCTGGTACATACATAACCTTCAGTTTTATTGAATTGAAGCTTCTGCATGTTCTTCTCTCATTTAGCTGAGTTGAATTCTGAGTTTAACTGGGTCAGAGGGCATCATCACAAATGTGCCGTACTTAGAAGCAAAATGGCATACTCGTCGGGACCCTGCTGATCTGGGTTTAGTCCCCCTCTCTGCCCTTTGTGAACCTTGTGCCTTTGGGCAAGACAGTTACCCTCTCTAAACTCCAGTTTCTTCATGTCAGTATAAATTGGGGACCACTAATAGCACCTACTTCAGAGGGCTGTAATGAGTTCTTAATACAAGTTTAGAGTCACTCAGTACTTTGTAAATGTTTCAGAATATGGATAAAGACAGACCATGGCATTTTTCTGCTAAGAGGACTGCCTTGTGAGGATCATGTTAGCAGAAGCCTGGGCCTGGGAACATGCCCCTTGGAGAGCTGAAGGTCACCGAGTCCTGTGTTCTGAGTCAATGCTGAGTAACTTTCAGTGCCAAGGATTTGAGATATGAGGGAAGTCGGGGGCATCCAGTCCCCAGAAAAGACCATGACAGTTGCTACCCACAGACAGCCTGGTGAATTCTGGGCAAGACTAACAGTCTGCCTCTGTTTTTCCTCTGCCTCCTGTCTGGCCCAGACTCTCCTGTAAGGCTGAGGTATAGGCCAGCCTGATTCTGTGTCTGGACCTCCTCAACACACTACTTCAAATTACTTTGCTAGATATTAGAAGTGTTGAAAAAAGAGGGAGATGGCTGAAGATGATTTGGGCAAGCAGTGGCTTCTCTATATTTATTTTGCTGTCACTCGTATTACTTGCTGTAAGACCGTTAGTTAACCCATGTGGATAAGCTAACTAGTGAAGTCACTCAGTCGTGTCCAACTCTTTGCGGCCCCACTGGACCCCTGCCAGGCTCCTCCATTCATGGAATTCTCCAAGCAAGAGTATTGGGGTGAGTTGCCATTTCCTTTTCCAGGAGATCTTCCCGACCCAGGGATCAAACCTGAGTCTCCCGCATTGCAGGCAGATTCTTTACCATCTGAGGCCACCAAGGAATCCCCAGCTAGCTAGGAACACCACTAAATTTCAAGGTCTTTTACGGTTTTTCCTTATACCTCAGAAGCCATCCATGTGAACATCCTGTTGGTCATGGTAAGTTGGTCACACATTGTATCTGTTGATGTGGTATGGAAGCTGTGAATACCAGGAAAGGATGATTGCAGGGCAGGGAGCTTCACAGAAGCCGGCACCACATGGTGTGTGCAGTCAGAAAGCATTCCTGTAAGCACTCTATTTAAAATAGACTTAGCATTTGCGATAGGATTTTGGCAACTTCCCAGCTGTTACGTCAGCATTGATTTTGTCGCTGCATCTCCTGTGGAATGGTGCTCTGGGATTCCTGTATGCAACTGCTGGGTGGAGAGGCATGGTATTGAATGTCTGGTTTCACAAGGTCAGTTTCTTGTAACATGACAATTACAGTCAATATTGCAGATGCGCTAATGACAGGTCATCCTCTCTGCTGTGACCAGCCTTGGCTTTTCTTTTAAATTCCATTTGCCCAACCACACACACCACAGTGTAGCAGACTGTATCATGCTGTTCCAGTTTTTGGTACTATCATGAGACCTTGAAATTCTATTACCAATGAAAAGAGAACACAAAGGTAAATTGGGAAAGGTCCATGAGAAATAATAGTGACATTAGCTGAATGCTTGAGATTTAAGATTTGCAAGGTAGAGAGTGCAAATTGTCTCTGTAGTTGACTATAAAAATCTTTTTTTTTTTTTCCTTCTGGTGCTGAATGTGCATTGTGAAAAAAATACTTTTTATACATGCTTACCCACCCCCACGCAACTATAGCTACTACTTCCCCAACTGCATCAGAAGAATGGCACTTTCCACGTGGGTGCTGAGCTCACAGGGTAGGAAAGAGCAGGGGGGGTGACTTGCTCCAGGCGCAAAAGGAAATTGTGATATTCAGGAAAGTTGGAAAATGGAGGCAGGGGTAAAAGGAGAAGGGCCTCAGAGGAGTGGCACATTGAAACAAAAGGACAGGGCCGAAGGAAAACAAGAAGAGTGAAAGGAGCAGATGTGGTGGACGGGGAGATGAGCTGGATAGTGGAATAAAGATGATCTGGAGAAAACCAAGAGGCAGAAAAGAAGAGCGGTTTCATGGCTCCGTTTTCATAGATTCCGTTCCTCCCAGCATTTTCCAGAGGAGCAGGACACAGCCCCTTTGCCCTCTTGTGGTCTAAGAGCCCTTTTATCGGCAGCTCCACGTTGGGCGGCTCCACTTTGAACTTATCTCTGTGTCAGTAAATCTCTTACTCTTTCCTCTTTGGCCTTTCCTGAAGCTTCTGTCTTCCTCCTGTGGTGGGTTACGGCATTCGCTGCCGGTGTACATTGGTTTGATAAGCAAATTACAATGAAACCTTATACAGAACTTCAGTGGCATTAGCAGTACACGAGATTGAAGTATTGGTTTGAATAGTGCTCTGTAGTTGTTAACGTGACAGAATTTTGATATACCTAAACACTTTGGGAAATTTTGGGGGAAAAAAATCCTTTTTAAACTTTAAATCAGAAATTAAGGACAAGAAAGGAACCTCTACCCTTGGGTTTCTGTGCCTTTGTTAAAAGCAGCCTACTTTAATCAAATGTCATTATTTTTAAGTCCTCTAACAAGCCCAGGTTACTTTAAAATGTAATCAGTACTTTCTGGAGTGAAAAAAAAGGAAGTTCATTCTTAAGTTTACATTTATATGCAGTAAAAAAGAATATTGATGGCATTTCTGGTAAATGCTCAGATCTTGCTTTCTAGACTTATTACATCTACCCCAAGAGAGCAACATGAGGAAGTGAGAGGGAAAAACTCAGTCTACAAACAATTTTAAAAGATTTTCATAAGTGCATTTGTTACTGCTGTTCTTATTCACATGGTGAACTTAGATTGACCTCCTTTTTCTTATGATTTGAAAAGACACAGGTTATTATATGGAACAGTAAGATCTTTACAGTCCAAAGGGATGGAGAAACTGCCATATTTTAGATTCACAGAGTTCTTCAAAACTATTTAAGTATATTGCCAAGCTCATTAAAAAATAATATTTAGTCTTTCAGGAAGATTTATTTCTTGGTGGAATGTTGTTCCTAGAAGCTCCATAAGATACCAGCATCTCTTGAAAACTCTGGTTAAAAATCATGTGCTACTTAAATTAAAATGCTTGTTGGTGCTTTAATGCTTGAGCTATCAAGTTATTTTATACTTTGAAACAGTGACACCATTAATATTTACTATTCACACTATTGTTCATTAGAGGGTGGCTCAAATTTGATTGTAGACAGTTTTCAATTTGAAACTGTATTTCCTTTTCATTGAAGATTTCCGTTCCATGAAATATTATTCTCCACAGATTTCAGTCTCTGGATTTAGTGAACTCAATACCATCTAGAATATCATGTATAAGGCCAAAAATGTCTCTATTAAAGTTTTATAAGTCTCTATTATTTAGTATTTTATAGAAGGAGGATTATCTTTTGGGTAGTGAAGACACATGTAAAATCACTAAAAGTTTCTACTGATCTGCTTGATTCTACGATTGATAAATGCCTGTTTTCTGCACCATTTCTTTTAAATAATTTAAGGGCCAGTTGGTTGCCATTCTATGGTCATGTACCTTTTAGTTGTAATGGGAGATACTAGTAATCTTTTATTGGAGAAGGCAAGGACACCCCTCTCCAGCACTTTTGCCTGAAAAATCCAATGGACGCAGGAGCCTGGTGGGCTGCAGTCCATGGGGTCACTAGGAGTCGGACACGACTGAACGACTTCACTTTCACATTTCACTTTCATGCCTTGGAGAAGGAAATGGCAACCCACACCAGTGTTCTTGCTTGGAGAATCCCAGGGATGGGGGAGCCTGGTGGACTGCCGTCTATGGGGTTGCACAAAGTCAGACATGACTGAAGCAACTTAGCAGTAATCTTTTATACATTAGCCTTTATTACTTAAGCTTTCAGAACTTCGGTNTTTCACTTTCATGCCTTGGAGAAGGAAATGGCAACCCACACCAGTGTTCTTGCTTGGAGAATCCCAGGGATGGGGGAGCCTGGTGGACTGCCGTCTATGGGGTTGCACAAAGTCAGACATGACTGAAGCAACTTAGCAGTAATCTTTTATACATTAGCCTTTATTACTTAAGCTTTCAGAACTTCGGTTTTCTGAACTTGATAATTTGTGGAATATTTGTACCCAGAAATTAAGATTCTCCTTCATTTTTGCTTCTCTTTTTCTTCTGTTTTATACTTTTCTTTGTTCCTTGAATTTTAAAATTCTGTGAATTCTCTCCCTTGCCTTCCCCATTCTGAAAACCTGGTTTCCATGACCTGTCATATATGTCATCACTAATACTATGAATGGACTTTTATTCAGAATTATTTCTTTATTCATTCATTTGTTCACTCATTTACTACTGAGATATTTTTGTTTTGCTTTTTGAAGAAGGAAGGTTCAAGACTTGGTCTTATTTTAAAACTATGTTAAAGCTAACAGCACACTGGAGGAAAAGAATAGCACTTGAGATAAGTTTATGGCCCTTCTTTAAAGGTGCATGATCCCTGTGGTAGGTTCTCTTTGTCCCCTTATTTCCATTTCCTTTCTGCTCATCATTCTTGTATATATTTATCTTCAGTGATCTCCTCACTAGTGGTAACAAGTTCTAGATCAGAGGATAAGGGAGAGTGTGTCCAGATTATTGCTGTTAATAGCTGGTAAAATTTTGGTGTCTGGTGGAGAACCTAAAATTTAAAATGATGCTCAGAAATTACCTATAGGGTTGACTCATCATGTTGGGTAGGTCCATAGAAAACTGCTGTTTTCTTAAGGTCGAAAACAGTTGATTAGTAGAAATTTTATATGATTCAGTCTAATAGTCCAAACCCCTAATATGACTGATAACTGATAATATGTTTAGTGTTTAATAATTTATTTATATATTTACTGGTAACTGATAATATTATATATTTATAATTCTATTTTCACCTGTTGCTATGCCAGAGTTAATTTTTTCCTCTTTCTTGTTGTTAAGAAAGAAGAAGAGAAAACAGTCAACATCAAGGAGTATAGATGATTTATTCACTGATAGGTTATTTTTGCAGGCAGCATATTAAAAGCACTATTTTGGGGGAGCAGTGAATCAGTTAACTGTTTAAGGTGGGATATATTGGATTTTTATAAAGATACCAAGGAGTAAACTGGAATAAGGTTGCAATGTCCAAGATGTTTACTCAGAATGGTGTCTAGAGTCCTATTGATTAATGCCGGTGAATGAGACACCAAAATGGAAAATAAACCATCCCGAGACAAGTGGTAATCATAGGTGACTGTTATGTTAATTATACTTTATTTAGGTGGTGTTTTTCTTCCTGAAAGATGGCTTTTAAGAGAAATTTGAGGCATTTAAGAATTGGATGTTCTGTAGAAGCTCTTGAGTGTGGTTTTTCACTTTTATTCAGTTTGATAAGTCTCCAAGAACATTTTCAGGCCTGGATCTATGGACACTGTCTAGGCATCTGCTACCAAAAAAAACATTCTCCCACCAGGCGCACTGGAAAGCATATTGTCTATCTTTCTGCTCCACTGTTGTGAGCAGATGTTCCCTCTGCATTTAAAAAATCATTTTACTGCACAAAATGGGAAAAACTGGCAAAAGAAAAAGGAAGATGCATCTGAGCAGGGGTAAATGCCATATGCTCGATCTTTTTTATCCCTAAGCTAAATTTCAGATAGTACCTCATCTGTTGTTGTCGGACCCCCCAAATTCAGCAAGTTTCAGTTCTGTATTAGTAGGAGAATGGGTTAACGGTGAAAGGTTATGGTAAACTCTAGCCGCAGCCCTGGCCTGCAGTGTGAACTCAGTTGATCTAGTTTGACTTGTTTTCGTTGCTCTTTCTGGTTGTATGGAAGTTACTGTTGTCCACAAAGAGGTCATCTCAGTGAAGCGCAGCTCTGATGGACTGTAACTAACAGATTACCACAGACTCAGCAATTTAAAATAGTAGGATTTTATTCTTTCATGACTCTGGAGGGAATCTGAAGAAGATGATTTCAGAGGTCAGAAGTTTGAAATCAAGTGTCAGTTCAGTTGCTCAGTCATGTCTGACTTTTTGCGACCCTATGGCCTGCAGCACGCCAGTCTTCCCTGTTCATCATCAACTCCCGGAGCCTACTCAAACTCACGTCCATTGAGTCGGTGATGCCATTCAACCATCTCATCATCTGTCGCCCCCTTCTCCTCCTGACTTCAGACTTTCCCAGCATCAGGGCCTTTTCCAGGGAGTCACTTTTTTCCATCAGGTGGAGTTTCAGCTTCAACGTCAGTCCTTCCAATGAATAGTCAGGACTGATTTCCTTTAAGATTGACTGGTTGGATCTCCTTGCTGTCCAAGGGACTCTCAAGAGTCTTCTCCAATACCACAGTTCAAAAGCATCAATTCTTCAGCACTCAGCTTTCTTTATAGTCCAACTCTCACAACATGACTACTGGAAAAACCATAGATTTGACTAGACGGACCTTTGTTGGCAAAGTAATATCTCTGCTTTTTAATATGCCTTCTAGTGTGGTCATAACTTTTCTTCTAAGGACCAAGCGTCTTTTAATTTCATGACTGCAGTTAAGGGAATGGCAAACCATTCCCTTAATATTCTTGCCTTGAGAACCCCATGAGCAGTACGAAAAGGCAAAACGATAGGACACTGAAAGAATAACTCCCCAGGTCGGTATGTGCCCAGTATGCTGCTGGAGATCAGTGGAGAAAGAACTCCAGAAAGAGTGAAGAGACAGAGCCAAAGCAAAAACAGCACCCAGTTGTGGATGTGACTGGTGATGGAAGTAAAGTCCAGTGCTGTAAAGAGCAATATTGCATAGGAACATAGAATGCTAGGTCCATGAATCAAGGTAAATGAGAAGTGATCAAACAGGAGATGGCATTGAACATTGACATTTTAGAAATCAGTAAGCTAAAATGGACTGGAATGGATGAATTTAACTCAGATGACCATTATATCTACTACTGTGGGCAGGAATCCCTTAGAAGAAATGGAGTAGCCATCATGGTCAACAAGAGTCCAAAATGCAGTACCTGGATGCAGTCTCAAAAACAACAAAATGATCTCTGTTCATTTGCAAGGCAAACCATTCAATATCATAGTAATCCAAGTCTATACCCTGACCAATAACGCTGAAGAAGCTGAAATCAAATGTCACTGGGTTGAATTCAAGGAGTTGGCAGGGTGATGCTCCCTCCAGAGGCTCCAGAGAAGCACCTGTTTCTCTCCTCCTTCAGCCCATGGATGACAGCATTCCTTTGCTTGTGGCTGCATCACTCTGATCTTCGAGTGCAGTCCGAAGTGCGGTCTGCAAGCCTCTCTCTGCTCCAGCTTCACCTTGTTCTCTTCTCTGTGCCTGACACATCTTCCTCTGCTTCCTTCTTGTAAGAATGCATGTGATTTCGTGTGGGTCTCACTCAGGCAATTCGGGTGATCTTTTCATCTCAGAATCCTTAGCCTAATCACATTTCCGTAGTCTTTGCTAGGAGAGATAACATTCACAGGTTCTGGAGACTGGGAAATGGATAGCCTTTGGGAGCCATTTTCTGCCTATCACAAACTATTTCCAGTGTCCCCATTCTAGTGAGTAGGATGGAACCAGATTATTACCTAAACACTTTTAGGTTTGACTGAAGTGTTGGCTCACCTTCCATGACCCACCATGACCTTTCTGGTTTGTTACAGTTAGTATAAATGTCTAATAGCAGCTCCGAGTATCTGTCTCAGATAACGTAGACCAGTAATCACTTAGCAGAGATGTGTCTTATCGATATGGCAGTGCTCTGCACCAGGGAATTCTCTGCACAGGTAATTAAGCTAGCTGAGACAAGTCACAGAGCTGAATGCTGCAATTGCTCACTTGAACTTTGGAAGTTGAAGTGAGTTATCTCATGGATATGTATGTATATATGAATGTAAATGGTGAATATGTATTTTCAGAACATATTTAATGAAAGTTAACCAGTTCAGTTCAGTCATTCAGTCATGTCCAACTCTTTGTGACCCCATGAACCGCAGCACGGCAGGCCTCCCTGTCCATCAGCAACTCCCGGAGTTTATGCAGACTCATGTCCATTGAGTCAGTGATGCCACGCAACCATCTCATCCTCTGTCGTCCCCTTTTCCTCCTGCCCTTAATCTTTCCCGGCATCAGGGTCTTTTCAAATGAGTCAGCTCTTCACATCAGGTAGCCAAAGTATTGGAGTTTCAGCTTCAGCATCAGTCCTTCCAGTGAACACCCAGGACTGATCTCCTTTAGAATGGACTGGTTGGATCTCCTTGCAGTCCAAGGAACTCTCAAGAGTCTTCTCCAACACCACAGTTCAAAAGCATCAATTCTTCGGCGCTCAGCCTTCTTCACAGTCCAACTCTCACATCCATACATGACCACTGGAAAAACCATAGTTAAATATCAAGATTTGTATAATTTCTTTTAGAGTTAATGGCATTTTCCAAAAAGAAGGGAAAGGAACCTATCCAGTTTGGAACATATGTTTTCTTAAAAAAAGAACCTGAGGTAGTTTTCATCTAGCATGAGATAAGACTGACAGGGCTGTAAGAATAATTACTTCTAATGAATCTAATGATTCTATAGTGATTAGTGATTAATCATTGTAAAACTCCCCCAAGAAAATTCCATAAAAGCCGATGCTTGTTACAATATTGACTGGATGACTAATGCTGTAGATTGATTACATATGTCCTTTCCTTGGTGCTTTTTATCTAGGTGGGGTCTAATATTTAGTTTAATTTTGAAGAAGAATTATATGGACCCCAATGTGTCATATGACTGTTATCTACCTTGCTATATTTTTTAATAATTGTTGCCCATATAATGAAACTTATATCTTGCAGATTTCTTCATGTGTTATACCTAGAAAACAGACATAGAAAACTTTAAGTACATACATGATAGTATTTGAAATCAATTAAGATTTTTTTCCTCTAATAGAATTCTATGATTGTGTGAAACTTGATATGAAATATATATTTATCAAAGTTAAGTTTATATATGCTCAGATGATCCCATGAAGTGATGGGACCAGATGCCATGATCTTCGTTTTCTGAATGTTGAGCTTTAAGCCAACTTTGGGGAGGTTACTGGGGAAATTTTTCTCATGGAGGTGATTTCTTCTGACAGTTAATCTGTGCTTTCATATTGTAGCATTCTGATAGAGTTAACTTTTTTCCCTACAAATGCATGCCCAGTAGATGATGATCAGGATAATGCTTCATTGGACTTACAATGCATATCCCCCAAGCTCCAAACTCTGCTTTTGGGACCAAAACCATGTCCTGTTTTTGTCTGCTTGACCCTGTTCTTGTCACCTTGTCAGTATTTAATAAATGTTTGACCAGAACTGAATTCTAGCCTGGATGATTGCAAAACCTTCATATTAATCTCACTGATTCTTGATTTTGCTGTTCTTAATCCACCTTCCAAAACTCAAACATACTCATGGATCTTCACTTCACATCTTCAGTGTAACTCTAATGCATTGCATTTAAGGTTCTTAATCAACGTTTCCAGCTTCATCGTCAAACACCCTGCTTCCCTTCCCAAATCTCCATTATCATACTTAACATAATAGGTTTTAGTCATTTGTTGGCAATTTTGTCTACACCAGTAGACTGTGAACTTCTTGAGGGTAAGAGTTGTCTTACTTTATTTTTATACATCCAGTGTTTATCAAAACTGTGTGTAGTAAACATTCTATAGCAATCTGATGATTAGAATCTATTTGAAATTTATCCAAAGTACTTAAAATGATTGCTGTTTTAGGCAGAGGAATTGAAGAAGAATAAAAAACTGACTAGATGTTGTGTGCTTGTGAAAGTTATCCATACTAATTGGAAAATGTGGAATATCATCATGAAGTGTCAACTTGGTCAGAGATAATCACAGTTAGCATTTTAACATAGTTTTTCAGTCTTTTTTTAAGTGAAGGGTTAGTTTTTAGATAATGATTAAACTTTTGAAAGAATACTTCAGATCTGTCCTTTATAACCTTGAACTCATAACTGAGTGAACTACTACACAGACCTGGAAATCTGTATTCCATTATCTATGTGGCTGTTACCCAGTTTTCCACAGTTTGTCATCTTTCAGAATTAAGGCTTAAGTCCAGTCTCATATATTTGACATGACAGTGGAAGGAAGACTAGAGCCTATCTTGGAAAAACTATTTAAATTTCAATTCTGACATTTAGTAGCTGTGTATGGTAGATTTATTGCACATTTATGAAAACATAAATAATATCTACCTTGCAGAGTTTGTGATTATTTCATTGAATTTTGTATTTATGAAAGACTGATATATTTCCTTTTATAAAGTTGGAAATCAGTAAATATCAGTTGAATTAAGTATAAAGATATGCCTAATTGAACTGTAAAACTGCCTATTCTGATTTACTTAGAAGTGATCCAAATTATGGTGTAACCAAGGGGAAGCTTAGGAATGTAGTGGTGATAACTACTTAGGCTGCCCATGCATTCCTAGGGCTTGTCAGAGTGTCTGTTGGTGCTCTGTACTGGTATGGCAACTATGTGCTCTGAAGGCCTTTTGTATTATCTTCTATACCCTTTCTCAACTCTGCCCAGTGCTGCCCCCTCATATCCAGCTGCCAGCTCTTCACACATACACCACCCACATTTAGACTCATGGGCAAGAAGCTCAAATAACCTTACATACTCAAATGGCCTGGAAAGTACAGGCCAGAGCGTATAAAAGAAGAAAAAGAATTACAGCTGCTAGGTTTGATGTAAGGTTCCGAAGGGGCCTTCTTTAGAACATCCTTTGTTTTCCTTTAAAATGTACACAGGACCCAACTTGTAGGATATTAAAAGGAGATATTATAATAATGACGATGCTGATGGTAGCTAACATTTGTTGAGCAGTCATTGTGCCAAGTACTGTTTCAAATGCTTTTGGAGATCTTATTTTGTCTCACAGCATCTCTGGGATAGATATTCATGTTATCCCCTTTTTATTTACAAAGGAGGAAACTGGTGCAAAGAGCAACTGGCACAAGGTCACACAGTAACTGAAAGAGAATTTTTAGTCCAGTTACTATTAGAAAGATGTCTCATAGTAACTAAATTCCCTTGGATGAGGTCTGAAACAGACTTTCCTGAAACATAAATTTGTTCTAAAGCTTATGTTACTATAGAAAGGCAACATAGTATGAGAAAAGAGATCAGGCCAGTTCAGTTCAGTCAGACGTGCCCGACTCTCTGCGCAGCACACCAGGCCTCCCTGTCCATCACCAACTCACAGAGTCCACCCAAACCCATCTCCATCAAGTCAGTGATGCCATCCAACCATCTCATCCTCTGTCATCCCCTTCTCCTCCTGCCCTCAATCTTTCCCAGCATCAGGGTCTTTTTCAGTGAGTCAGTTCTTCGCATCAGGTGGCCAAATATTGGAGTTTCAGCTTCAGCATCAGTCCTTCCAGTGAACACCCAGGGCTGATCTCCTTTAGGATGGACTGGTTGGATCTCCTTGCAGTCCAAGGGACTCTGAAGAGTCTTCTCCAGCACCACAGTTCAAAAGCATCAATTCTTTGGTGCTCAGCTTTCTTTATAGTCCAGCTCTCACATCCATACATGACTACTGGAAAAACCACAGATGGTTTTGAACTGTGGTGTTGGAGAAGACTCTTGAGAGTCCCTTGGACTGCAAGGAGATCCAACCAGTCCATTCTAAAGGAGATCAGTCCTGGGTGTTCTTTGGAAGGACTGATGCTGAAGCTGAAACTCCAATACTTTGGCCCCCTCATGCGAAGAGTTGACTCATTGGAAAAGACCCTGATGCTAGGAGGGATTGGGGGCAGGAGGAGAAGGGGACGACAGAGGATGAGATGGCTGGATGGCATCACCGACTCGATGGATATGAGTTTGGGTGAACTCCGAGAGTTGGTGATGGACAGGGAGGCCTGGCGTGCTGCAGTTCATAGGGTCACAAAGAGTGGGACACGACCAAGCGACTGAACTGAACTGAGTAGACGGACCTTTGTTGGCAAAGTAATGTCTCTTCTTTTTAATATGCTGTCTAGGTTGGTCATAACAACTTAGGATCAAATCCTGGTTACTTAACCAGCCGCAGGCAAGTCAAACAGCCTCTGATCTTCAGTTTCTCACCTATGAACAATGGGTGCTAATCATGTCTGTCTTGCTGGAATAATAAAACAATTAGTGAAATGATGGATATAATTCCTGGTCTTTAATAAATGGTGACTTTTATTTCAGTCATAGGTTCAGGAACACCTCCAGCATGTGTGCCAGTGGTGGTACAGGTGCTGATTTTGAGTGCTACAACTTTAATGTATCTTTTTCATTTTATGACCAGGTTTCTGTTAAGGGATTTGGTCAGCCCTTATAGTATCAGACACAGAGTTAATCTATACTTCTTCTTATACTGACATAGATATTTCATTCATGCAGAAGAATAGCTCCAGCCTCCACAACACATACACATATACACCCCATCTTGAAACACTGAAGATGATATTGACCAGACTGATAATAAAAATCATATAAATACTTTCCTGATTCTCATCACCGTTTGATACCTGAAAACTCTTTCCTCTCCAGTTGGAAAGATGAGCTGAAGGAAAAGTCTTTCCCTAAAGGACTTTCTGCCAGAGCTCAAAGAGTTCATTTAAAAGGGAAGCGAGCAGAGGTAAAGAGAATCAGTTAATATAATGCCAAAAACTATAAAATAAAGCTGATTCTGTGAAAAATAAAATAGAAAAATAAAAATCATACTTTCTTCTATACATAAATTCATGCACATTTAATAAGAAGTGTACCTAAACTGTCCTTCCAGCCATTGAATCTTTAAATACCTCTATTAACTGTTCATGGGGAACTTTGCCACAAACTGAGGTTCAGTTTTGCTGTGGTTTATTTAATAAACTTATGAGACCTAATGGATTGTCATTTCACTGACAGTGCCTTGAAGAATTCCCATCTCTTGCTGAAACAAGTGTGTTGTATTGACTTCATTGACCCAAAGGTGAGCAGGGCAGCTTTTTCCAGAAGTGGTGATGGATTTGACTGATCAGTCTTCTGCTTTTCTGTACATCTCAGCCAATGGTCTTTGTGACCAGTCATTTATTTGTAAAATAGCCAACTGGAATTGGGTGCTATCTTCAGGAACCAAGTAAAGTTTCTAGTATTAAACAGGACTTCAACCTTTGCTTCATCAAGGGTGCAGAGAGAGATTAGGGGATTCAACAATAAATGCTAGAATATTTTAAGTATTAATAATATAATCTAATATGGGATAATCTGGGGCTTTCTTTATGTGTAATATATTTAAATTAATACATTGAGTAAAAATATGTGGAAGGAAAACCTGGATTAAGAGTTAGAAATCTGGGCTTTGTTCCTGAATTTGCTGCTTTGTCACAGTGTGAACTTGAGGCCGGGCGGGGGGGAAGAGGGGGATCATTTAACCTCTCTGAGACTCAATCTCATAAAAATGCTGCAAGTTAATTACCTTACTGATATTATTGGAAGGTTGAGTGAGGCATTATATGTGAAAGCGCTCTGTAAGCTTTGATACACTATGAAGATAGAGGTGAATGATGTTGATGAAGATATATCACAAGAGGCAATTGTGAGTCTTTGGAATTGGACAAGCTGGATTCCAAAGTAGCTGTGAATTAAAACCTCTGTGACCTTTAACAAGTCATGTGACCTTCCTGTTATCATCACAACTGCTGCTACTACTGCAACAGTCTGGAGGTAGAACTTTAAAATGATTACAGGCTAATTAACATTAGAGTTTGAATCAAGATATATTCTTGATTTTATAATAATCCCTTCGAGGACAGGGACTGTCACGTATAGCTTTGAATCACCTCATCTTCTGGGACAGTGCTGTGCTTTGATGGCATTTGCTGTTGGATGGGTTGTGACTGTTGGTCAGCTCCATGTTGGGTGCTGTATGGGGCACAAATGAAAAAGAACCCCTGGCTTTACCCTTGAAGATGTTTCAGTGCAGTTGGTGCAGCTCCACATTCATATTTTACCAGAGCTAATTGGAAAGTCCTTTCTGTTTCCATATTGTACTCTGGGAAGAATTGGAAGCATTTGTATCTGCAATTTGTATTCATTGACTGGGAAGCTGAGCAGAATAAAGCTTTTGAACGTGGTTATTTTTAAAAGAAAGGAAATGCATGCTCCATCTCCTGGTTTCCCTAACACTGTCCTTATTTCGTGGTTTTTTGTTTTTTGTTTTTCCTAAACTGAAAGATGAACCCTCCCCCAAGTAGTTACTGAGGCCCTGCCTTTAACAATTTTTTTTAGTGGTTTTATTCAAAACTTCAGTTTGTTTTTAAGAGAAGGACTTCAGAATTGTAATTGTGATTATTTATTTAACACAGTCTTTCTGTTATGTAACAAGCTGCTATTCACCAGTAATAGCCAATTAGAAAAGAAAATAATCTTGTACCACAAATCGTAATTACCATTATAAAGCAATTAATAGCAGGAACTGTTGCTGAACAGTAACATAACATCAAGCTATCTTTGCTAAAGCACCATACAACTAATTTTCACAAATGGAGGAGGGAAGAGGAAAGTGAAAAAGAGTCTGAAAGCTTATTGGAATTGTTTACATACTAGTTGATGGATGACTTTTGAAAGCTTTATAAATATGCATCCTCAGGAAGGAAAGTAATGCTGTAATCTACTGGGACTTTGAGTTATTTTTCCAGCATCAGTGATCATAGACTATATTGTTCGGTGGTGAGTTCACAAGGAGTCAAAAGATCTGGATTTTAATCCCTCTTCTGCTTCTGACTGGCTCTGTGGTTTTAGAGAAGTCATTTGCACCATATTTAAGATTTCCTGGTATGTAAATGGGGGAATTCTTTACATTAGCATTCTTTGAACTGAGAAGATAGACTTAACATCTAGGGAGCCTAATTATACATTAATTCTAGAGTCTGTGTAGAAAGAATATATATCTGGATTTTTCCCTTAGGAATTAGATACACATTAGTTGCACATGTTAATGTTACTAATAAAATATATCAAGTTAGAAAATTGGTGCAGAGCCACAGGCAAAAGATAATTTCTAGAGTCTCCTAATCCAAGAGATTGTGGATAGATCATTATGACATGTCTCATTTTACCCCATCCCTTCTCCTTTCCATATTTTAGTAAATGATGCAAATCTGAAAGGGCTTTGATAGAACTGAGAATTAGTTCATTCAAAAAATTGTATTAAGCATCTACTGTGTGCAAGCTTCTGTATTTTAGATGCTGTAGAATACAAAGATAGAAAGAAGGTAAGTCTTGCAGTCCAGGGTTTTATGGCCTAATAGGGAAGATAATGAGGCATAAGTGCCTGTATTACAAAGTAGAAAGTGTTAAGGGCCATCAGAGTAATCAGGATAGAGTTGAGCAAGAAAGAGATTATACCCAGCAGGTGGTGCTGGGCCTTAAAGTGAAGTAGGATTTGAACATGCAGAAATAAGGCATCCTAGGCTTAGGCAAAGGGAAGGAACAGTGAAAAACTAAAGGCATCTGCATCAGGTAACAACTCATTTCATTCTGCCCCAAGAAAATGTTAGGTAAATAGAACAATGAAAAGAGTTTTGAACAGTTTGAGGCAGATGATGTGGTTTCAAATGTTAGATCCTTACTCAGCAGTCTTGAGGAAAGGAGATGATAAAATCAAACTTTAATCAGATAACAATGTACTGAAGAGGGAAAGTTGAGTCAGGAGGCATTGGTATGTGCCAGAGAAAGAGATACTGAAGACTCAAGGGTGTGTGTTCAGTCTTGTCTGGCTCTTTGCGACCCCATGGACTGTAACCTGCCAGGTTCCTCTGTCCATGGAATTTTCCAGACAAGAATACTGGAATGGGTTGCCATTACTAGACTTTAATTATATGCTCTCTTTAATAAAGTCAGGTGATCCATCAGTCCTGTAAGGAAATTCCTGAGATTTGAAAGACATTCCAGGACAAAGCAGGCTGTGTATGGAGATTCTTTCTTTGATAGGTTGGGGTTTGCTTGGGCTCTATCATAAGGAAGTTCCAGAGACAGTAGGCAGAGAACTCCATAATGATGACAAAACAGGCATCAGAGTACAGACAGGTAGTAAGTCTGTTATCTGGTAGTGTTAAAGAAAACCAGAGCTGGGCAGTAAAGTAGTGAAAAAAACAGATTTTATTCAGCAGCTATTGGAATGGAAGGGAAGAGACCACAGTATAGAACTGGACTCAATTCTTAGTTTAAAGAAAGGTAGGGATTTTTAGACAAGGAACAGGTTGGGTAGGTTAGGTGATAGAAAATTCCTATTAGGAAACATTAGGGGCATTCTGGCGTAATGGAGCAAAGGGACCATGCGCCTGTGCTGCAGAAAGCCAAACTCTTTAACAGCAGGAGTTTGCAGCAAAGTCAGGATTTATCGCTGGGCTCCAAGCAAGAGAAACAAGCCTCAGATCTGCTCCAACTTAGTCTTGGAGTTAGGGATTTTTTAAAGGGGAAGAAAAAAGAAGCTGGTTGTGACATTTCTGTGACATTTATTAATCGTAATTTTGGGAGTTAGCATGTCTCTGGTTCACAATTCTCTGGCCAGGTGATTCATGGCTCAGGGGGTCTATTAGCTCATCTTGCTCTGGATAAAACCTGAGTTTGTATGTTAATGATAATATCAACAACAGCAATTTTAATCGCCTGACTCTGGTTGTTTAGTGTCCAGTTAGCACAGGATTGAGGTCAGAGGGGACACAAAAGGGACTCAATTTTCAGATAGAGAGGTTAATCATAAACACAGCAGGGCAACTGCATTTTAGGAGGACACAGTTTCACCAGTTATACAGACTCAACAAGACTCTTGCCATGGGCCTGCCAGGGTAGTAAGGTATCACCTGGAGGATAGTAGAGACAGAGGAACCCTGTCAGAGATGGAGAATGGGGGATTCTCTCCAGACTGACTTACCAGCATTCTTACTAAAACCTGTCTATGCAGGTCTAGCGTGGCCTGATCAAGAAAAAGATTCAGAGGAACCTGACTATAAAGTTTGGTCAAGAAGAGAGTCTTTGTCAGTAACAGGAACACACCCACAAGAAAACTGGTCTTGAGAGACAGGATTCAAGTCAGTTAAAAAGCCTTAGAGAAACAGGTTTAGAGGGACATATACTCTGGGTGAGGTATCAAATCAGACAGTTTACAGAATCAGAACAGCAGATTAAAGGCTCAGTTACTAAAAAAGATATACAAGTTGAGGCTTCGTTATAAGAAATTAGTCACATGCCCAGTGACTAGCATTCCAGCCCCAGATGGAGATGAAGCCAAGAAGACTGAGTTGGTTTAGAGCCGCTGGCTTAAGGTGGTCCCTGCTGGAGCAGAGCCACACTGTTGGTGTAGGGCCCCTGCCATGCTGACTGGCAGTGCCGGCAGGGCCCTAGCTCCAGGCAGCTCATTACAGTGGCCCATCTGGCCACTGAACTCCTAACCCTGCGCTCATTAATCCTGAATAATCAGCCAGTTGTAATATAATTCTCAAGTATAAGGTGATAATAGCCTTTCTTTTTCATGACCCCTAGACTATATGGGTATTTGATGCCACAGAGAAAGATTCCTGTTTTGGATCTCTTTCCTTTTGAAACATCTTAAGAGTTTTTTGACAAAACAGATGAAAATTCAATGTTAATTATTTCCCACTTGTTCATAAGGTATTTTTAAGTATCAGTTGTTATTGTTGTTTCCATAAATAGAGTGCAGTTTGGTTTTACTTTAATGAAACTCAGAGTACATCCAACCATATAGATTTACATGTTCTCAGAGTCTAAATCAATTTAAAAATGAATTAAACCTGTAAGTAATGGACAGAAAAGGACTTCATTTCTTTGACATCATACTTTTGAGATACATTCATAGAAAATTGTGTTCTTGTTTTTGTTCATCTGTGTGATTGAAGTAGGTAGGGCTGATGTGAATTTAGTATGCTATCTATGTTTTTTGGGACAGTATTTCAGGACTCCATTGATTTCTAAGTTGGAAAAAGTATTTTAACCAAAGAGACTTTCATGTGCAAATACTGAGTTAAATAGAACATCAAAGCATTCTTACTTCAGGACTTTTTAGCATACAAATTTTTGTGGCTGTTAAAGAGATAAATGTTACATTACAGTTTCCCAAATATTTAACTGCACTATCTTTTTCTCAAATAGCACCTATTAACATTTAATGAGACCCTAGTGTTCCATGGAATTTGATTTGGCAAATGCTAATCAGGGTCATCTCCTCCATAAACTGATCATATTTATTAAGAGCTTAGACACCCTCAGTGGTTCCATCTGTAAACATCTTCAAGAAGAGATTGTTCACCCTGTTTCTATAATAACAGCTATAACCATTGTTGTTCATTTTATAGCTTTCTTGTTTTACTTCAGGCCCTTAGTGGAAAAGAAATAAGTGTAGAGTGTTAAACACAGGGTAAAAACAGTAAATACAGCTATTTGTTCTATCTCAGAGAGATGTGACATCCTCTAAGGAGCATTCCTCCCCGCCCTCCCCGCCCCACCCCCCCATATTCAGAAA
>SJYX01022828.1:29253-42251 GCA_006410675.1 Oreotragus oreotragus | reverse complement strand
CCCACCCCCCCATATTCAGAAAGCCAAAATTCTTTTGAAAACTTTCCAGGAAGCATTGAAATCAATATTTGTATAAACAAAACCTACCCACTTTAGCACAATATGAGAACTCTTCAAATTTTCTTTTGTTTATTTTAGTGTCCTGCTCTTAGTATATTTGATTTAAGATTTGAATATTGAGTGATATAAAAGGAAATTGTTCTAAGTAACCAATCTCTGATCTACTGTTCCAGAGCACTTAAGCCTATGCTTCTTATTAAACCAGGTAACCATAGCTATTTAATGCATTATTTAAGGTTATAAAATTTTAATTTACATTCTCCTATCAAGTTTCATCAACTTCAAGAATGTAGGTTAGTTGCAGTTTTTTTCATTGCCTGTGTTTGGCATCATTGTCAGAAATGTCAGAGTTTCTGAATTGCTGTTTATAAATGAAATGATGAATCCAGACATCTCTTTGATGTAAAAATCCACAACTAGTGTGATGCAGAGGAATTTTTTATTGAAAAAAATTTTTAACAGCTTAGAAATGATTCATGGGGCCATTGTTATTCAATTCTAGTTAGCAGTGTTCAGAGCCAACTGGCAAGTCTCCATTTCCTCAGGATTCTCACTACTAAATTAAATGTGGTTTCAAAGCAAACTGATTGAGGCAAGCAATGTGTAAGTGAAACAATTGGATTGCTCTTTGCCACCTTTTCTAAAAATTACATGTTTGCTGGCCTTTTTGATAGTATATTAATCAGATTCCGAATTTACCTTATTTATAGATATCAAAAATTATTAGAATGTTATCAATATTCACTGATCCTTGGACCTTTCTGTGAAATGCACACATACTTGTGGAAACTCAAACACATTTTCATATACTTATGGGCCACATTTTTTATGTTATATCTTTCATAAGTTATACTTCATAAATATTATAATCCTCATTATAAATATATACCTTCTCTGTCTCTCTTCTGGGCTAGTCATACTCATTTTTCAAATCTTAGCTCAAGTGTCACTTTTTATGTGAAGCTTTTCTTGAGCCATAGTGTGAATTAGCTACACACTGCTTTGTAGCTCTAATCATATTACAGTTTATAATTATCTAGGAGAATCCCATTACCTGCTTGTAGAGAGAAAAATTTTAAGGCTAATAGTTCCATTGATATATATTATGTTCATTTTCAAGGGCTGCCTGTAACAGATCACACAAACAGGGTGGTTTAAGGCAGCAGAAGTTGATTCTGTCTCAGTTCTGAAGGCCAGAAGGCAGAAATCAAAATGTCAGCAGTCACACTCCCTCTTCTCTAGAGGAGAAGCCCTTCCTTGCCTGTCTCAGCTTCTGATGGCACGGGGCATTCCTCGACTTGTGGCAGCATAGCTGTAGTGCCTGCCTCCGTCTTTAGCCTGTCTAAGAGGTCAGTAGGCTTCACGAGGAGGTGAGACCTAGGCAGTGGTCTTGGCCGGGTGGGGTGGGTCTTCTTAATAGTGGAAGCCGCATGAGAAAAGGCATGGAGAACCTGTACACCTGCATGTTACAAAGCCTGAGATAACACGGAGAGGAGGAGACGAGATTAGAAAGGGCACAATGGCTGTATTAAAAAGGAGTTTGTGGGCCATGCAGAAGAACTTGGGCTAGCTCCTACATGATGAGGAGTGCTATAAGGGTGACAAATATGAATCAGATTTTCTGGAGAGGGATGGCCTAGGGACAGTTCTAATGTAAAGATGAATACAGACTTCAGAGGCACGTGTGAGACTAGCACATTCCTCATGTAGTCCATACTGGGTGCCAAGCTAAATGTGCTTGTGCATGCTCAGTTGTGTCCTACTCGTTGTGACTCCATGGACTGTAGCCCTCCAGGCTCCTCTGTCCTTGGGATTTCTCAGGCAAGAATATTGGAGTGGGTTGCCATTTCCTGGAGAAGGCAATGGCGTCCCACTCCAGTATTCTTGCCTGGAAACTCCCATGGACGGAGGAGCCTAGTAGGCTGCAGTCCATGGGGTCACTGGGTCAGACACAACTGAGCGACTTCACTTTCACTTTTCACTTTCATGCATTGGAGAAGGAAATGGCAACCCACTCCAGTGTTCTTGCCTGGAGAATCCCAGGGATGGCGGAGCCCAATGGGCTGCCGTCTGTGGGGTCGCACAGAGTCGGACACGACTGAAGTGACTTAGCAGCAGCAGCAGCAGCCATTTCCTACTCTAGGAGATCTTCCCTATCCAAGGATTGACCCTGCATCTCCTACTTGGGCAGGCGGATTCTTTACCACTGAGCCACCAAATAAGTCTCTCTAAACCATCAAGATTGCCGGGAGAAATATCAGTAACCTCAGATATGCAGATGACACCACCCTTATGGCAGAAAGTGAAAAGGAACTAAAAAGCCTCTTGATGAAAGTGAAAGAGGAGAGTGAAAAAGTTGGCTTAAAGCTCAACATTCAGAAAATAAAGATCATGGCATCTGGTCCCATCACTTCATGGGAAGTAGATGGAGAAACAGTGGAAACAGTGTCAGACTTTATTTTGGGGGGCTCCAAAATCACTGTAGATGATGATTGCAGCCATGAAATTAAAAGACGCTTACTCCTTGGAAGAAAAGTTATGACCAACCTAGATAGCATATTCGAAAGCAGAGACATTACTTTGCCGACAAAGGTCCGTCTAGTCAAGGCTATGGTTTTTCCTGTGGTCATGTATGGATGTGAGAGTTGGACTGTGAAGAAGGCTGAGCGCCGAAGAATTGANGCCCTCTATTGTTTCTAGAAAGTGCATGAGGTGGCTTCCAGAGCGTCTGTCAGGTATCATTGTTCCATTCTTCCATTCTTGGTGGATTTATTGACAGTAGTCCCTGGGCTTGGCCCTGTTCCCACAGACTCAGACATGTAGAAGCTGACCTGTGGCTTCCAAAATGTTAGACCCTAGTTAGAGGAATAAGAGTACTGTGATGGTTAATTGTCTGTGTCAACTTGGCTGGGCCCAGATACTTGGTCAAACATTCTGGATGTTTCTGTCAAGATGTGTCTTGGATGAGATGAAGGTTTAAAAATAGTGGACTTGGAGTAAAGCAGATTGCCCTCCATAATGTGAGTCGACCCCGTCTGATCCACTAAGGTCTTAATCAGAACGAAGTGATGTCCCCCGGAGCAAGACAGAATCCTGCAGCAGACTGCACTTGGACTTGGGGGTCCTTTTTACTGGGTCCCCAGCCTGCTGGTCTACCCTGAATCTTTTGGACTTGCCTTTCCACACTCGTGTGAACCAATTCCTTAAAATAAATGTCTTTCTGTCCCTCTCTCCTCTGTCTCACTCTGTAGATAGATAGGCAGATAGATAGCTGGATAGATGGACTCTGTTGGTCCTGTTTGTCTAGAGAACTCTGACGAATGTAGTGACTGTGGGTTGTGCGGCCCTCCAGGCAGTACCTGACTTAGCCCAGGTGGAAAGAGATGCTGAGGGGAGGGAGGAAGTGGGGGCCTCGGGAGTCAGGGGGGCCTTGAGCAGGACCTGGAGAGCTGAGGAGGATTCTGAAGCAAGGTCAAGTCTGGGTAGGTGCCAGAAGAGGGAAAGGCCTTCTGGGAAGGGAGACAGCAGAGGAGGCTGTGGAGTGAGACCCACGCAGGAGACGCGATGGAGACATGGGGCTCCTGGCTCCAGGCCCCTCCTCTGCAGCTGTCAGATGAACTGGACCTTGTTAGTGGAAGTACGTGCTTAATGTCTGACTCCATCTCAGGCCGGAAACTGGTATTTTCTGAGCATGCATATTCCCCATGCCTGCCTAGATCCTTCACGAGTCAGTGTTAAATAAATATTTATGGAGTGAAGGCATTCACTTCATCCTCATATTGAATTATAATCTATGGAAGAATGAATTCCCAACCTTGTTCCAAAAGAGGTCAAGAAATTGGCAGTGATGGTTAAGAGAATTACTTTGTCCCAATGGGGAGATAATTTTATTCCTTTCTTTTCAAAAAACGTACTCATGAACAACTCAGACAATGCAGACAAATAGAAAATAGAACTTCTGTAGTCCCACTGCCTGGAAATGAGATGGAAATTAAATAACATTAAATCACCCTTAACTGCCAAAATAATGCCATTTGCAGCAACATGGATGGTCCTAGAGGTTGTCATACTAAGTGAAGTAAGCCAGACAGAGAAAGACAAATATCGTGTATCACTTACATGTGGAATCTAAAAAATGGTACAAATGGACTTATTTACAAAACAGAAATGGGGTCACAGATGGAGAAAACAAATTTACAGTTACCAAAAGGGGTGAAAGTGGGGGGAGGGATAAATTGAGAGATTGGGATTGGCATATACGCACTAATATATATGAAATGCTAAGTCACTTCAGGCGTGTCCGACTCTGTGCAACCCCATAGATGGCAGCTGAGCAGGCTCCCCCATCCCTGGGATTCTCCAGGCAAGAACACTGGAGTGGGTTGCCGTTTCCTTCTCCAATGCATGAAAGTGAAAAGTGAAAGTGAAGTCACTCAGTCGATATATGAAATAGATAACTAATAAGGACCTACTGTATAGCACAGGGAAGTCTACTGAGGACTCTGTAATGACCTATATGGGAAAAGAATCCGAACAAAAGTGGATATATGTATAACTGATTCCCATTGCTGTACAGCAGCAACCGACACAACACTGTAAATCAACTACACTTCAGTTAAAAACAAATATTTTTTTTGGCCACGCAGCATGTGGGATCTTAGTTCCCTGACCAGGGATCAAACCCAAGTCCCCTGCAAGGGGAGAGCCGAGTTTTAACCACTGGACTGCCAGGGAAGTCTCCTCTCTAACAAAAATTTAAAAAAAAAAAAAAAAATCACCATTCTTGTTATTATTGCCACATCGTCAGAATTTTCCTTGCTCTTGAACCAGGACTGTCATATTCATTGCGCACCTACTGCTGTGTGTTAGGGACTGAAAACAAAGGTAAAAGACAGACACAGGAGTTCCCTGCCTTCCAGGAGGGTTGGGCAGATTAGAGAGAGTCTCACAGAATCTGAGCTTTGCCCAGCTTGGGTGTTCCTGGGCGGCCTCTTGGCTGCTGCACACACAGTCTTTCCTTGTTGCTGCCCTTCAATACACATTTTTCCTTTCCCCTTCCAAGGCTGTGGGGAACAGACCTCTCAGGGCATTTCTCTGGAGACATTTCCATTTTATACAAAATGGGGTGTTCAATTCGAAGGACCCTTTTCATTTTTTTCCTTAGATCTCCCTGGAAACTCAGCCTCTTTAGTTTAATGTTTTTGGGGGAAGGGTATCGCTTTTGTGTTTAAAGGTCGAATTCTTGTGCTGGGCAGCAACTATTCACCCTGACAGGTCAAACTGGTTTAGTTTTTTATCACTCTTCACTCACCAAAAGATGCATTATCCTTAGTAAACAGAGGGGAATAATTAGCAGCATTTCCTTTGTTTTTGTTTGGATTTGTTTTAGTGGTGTTCATTTTGGGTACATAAATAATAAATAAGATGCACCGTTGTTTGAAAATGTGCTTTAAATTTTAAGCTCATGTATAAATGGAGCATTTCATCCAATGTCTTAATCTGTTATTTCTCGGCATTCTTAACGATTGTTCTTATAGGGGTAGGCTAGAGCTTAGCCCACCTGTACCTAGGAAAGGGCTTCTCTTGTGGCTTAGCTGGTAAAGAATCTGCCCGCAATGCGGGATACCTGGGTTCAATCCCTGGGATGTGAAGATCCCCTGGAGAAGGGAAAGGCTACCCACTCCAATATTCTGGCCTGGAGAATTTCAGTCTATACAGCTCATGGGGTCACAAAGAGTTGGACACAACTGAGCAACTTTCACTTTCACCTAGGAAAAATCTGTTTTAGCTTTCCAAAATTTTTTTGTTTCCCAGATTAACTGTATTCATTTTACCCATCGAGCTATCCCATACTGTTTCTTGGGCCACAAGATACAGTGGGAACTGGAGCAAGCAGTTTTTACCTTCACAGTATCTGCAACCTACACACTCTGGAACAGGCCTGGTGGGACCCTGGGAGTCCATACTGTGTTCCTTACCCACAGCGCTAGGCTGGTAAAGGTGCATTTGAAAGCTGGGAAAGGATTTCCCTGGCGGTCCAGTGGTTAAGACTCTGAGCGTCCAGCGCAGGGGGTGCAGGTTCCATCCTTGGTCAGGGGCCTAGGACCCCACATGCCAAAAAAACATCCCTTTAAAACAAAACAAAACACCCAAACCACTTTATAATGTAAAAAAATAACAAATTTAAAAATATTTTAAAAATAGAACACATATTTAAAAAAAGAAAGTTGGGAAAAGCATTTGCTAGTTATTAGCAGCTCATGGTCCCTGCCAACAGCAGGCAAGTCCCAGAGACAAGGGAGGCCAAGCTTTGCTCAAGCTGGACTCCATCCCCATCCTCATGTGGGAGAGGAGGCCAGCAGTTAGGTTTCTTTCTTGTCCGTATAAAAAGCAGAAGGAAGAAAAAAAAAGCAGAACTAGGTTTTGTGATTAGAATTTTAAAATTTGTATTGTTTTTCTCTCTAACTACCCAAGCAATTTATATAACTCTGTGAACGCTGGGAAGTACAGAAGTCTCAGAAGAAAATGAACATCTCAGGGAGGGATGGGAACTTTCAAGGAGGCAGGATTAAGTTTGAGATGGGGAAGAACTCGCTCACAGTTAGGCATGAGCTCCTGGTTCACTGACAATGTGGACAAGGAAGAGGACTGAACGAACAGCCTCTAAATGACTTGCCTGCTCTGATTTTGCAATGGGGCGGCCTGTCCTCAGCCTGCTGGGTTCTAGACAATGTGTCCCCTCTTCCTCACTGCTACCCACACAGAGCAAGAGAGGCCAAAGTGAATCAAGGCTCTGAGAACGGCACTGGCAGAAGAGGGTTAGTTCCCAGGAAATGCCACATCTGTTCATTCATTCATTCACAATTCTTGAAATATGTATTGAGTAGTCCTTATGGACCGTGCACCACGCCAAGCTCTGGGAATGTCCCATGAACAGCACAAACTCTAGACCAAGTTCCCACAAGGGCAGGAAGGTTGTACAGATAAGAATTTAGTCACAATTGTTAACACCAAGAAGGAACAGCCATCCTAGCCCAGAAGTTAGGAAGGCATCTTTGAGGAAGTCACACATCAGCTGGTCCTTGCTGGGTGAGTACGAGTTGGCAGGGCTGAGGACTGCGAAGGAGCCGGTCTACAGTATGTGTGAAGGAACCTTCAGGAAAGGAAACAAGGCCAGTGTGGTGGCACGGGGCTCCGCTGTGAAGTGAGCTGGGCCGGATCTCGCAGGGCCATCGAGGACTCTTTAGGGTGTGGGACCCTACGGTAAGGACAATGGGAGCCATTTGCAGAATTTTAAGTGAGGAGTGATCTGATCAGATTTGCGTTTATCTATTTATTTATTTTTGGTTGTGGTAGGTCTTCATTGCTGTGCAGGGACTTTCTCCAGTTGCGACTCTTCCCTGCAGGGCACAGGCCTCTCATCGCGGCGGTTTCCCTTATGGAGCACGGGCTCTCGGCGGGCAGGCTCCGTAGCTGCAGCCCGTGGGCTCTAGAGCACAGGCTCAGTAGCTGTGACACTTGGCCTTAGTTTTTCTGAGGCATGTCCAATCTTCCCAGACCAGGGATCGAACCCGAGTCTCCTGCTTTGGCAGCGGTTTCTTAACCACTGGGGCACAAAGAAAGTCCCAGACCTGAGTTTTTAAGAAATCTCTCGGCTGCCATATGGAGACTATCTTGTAGGAAGGCAAGGTTGGAGGTCAGGGGACTAGTTAGGAGGCCAACATGAGCACTTAAGCGAGAGATGGTGCTGCTGAGCCTAGAAGAGGGATAATAGTAATGAAAATTAGGTTTGATTGAATGTATAGCTAAGTACCAGGCACCTGCGTGATTTCATTCAAGCCTCACAAACGCCTGTGAAGTTCGGCGTCATTATTATTGTTGTTGCATTTTTTTAAAGATATTTTTTGATATGGACCATTTTAAAAGTCTTGAATTTGTTACAAAATTGCTTCTGTTTTATGTTTTGGTTTTGGGCCCCAAGGCATGTGAGGTCTTAGCTCCCTGACCAAGGATCAAACTCGCATTCCCTGCATTGGAAGGTGAAGTCTTAAACACTGGACTGCCAGGGAAGTCATTATTATTATAGAGAACACCGAGGCTCAGAGAGGTTAAGAAAGTTGCCCAAGGTCACACAGTTGGTGAATGGAGAGTCAAGATTTGAACCTGGGCACTTTGAGTCAACATTTGAACCTTACCCAAGGTCACAGAGTAGAAAGTGTCAGTGTCAGGATATAAGCCCAGGCAGGTCCATCTGGTCAAAGCTACGGTTTTTCCAGTAGTCATGTACAGATGTTAGAGCTGGACCATAAAGAAGGCTAAGCACCGGAGAACTGATGTTTTCAGATTGTGGTGCTAAAGAAGACTCTTTTTTTTTTTTTTTTTTTAAGAAGACTTGAGAGTCCTTTGGATTGCAAGGAGATCAAGACAGTTAATCCTAAAGGAAATCAACCCTGAACATTCATTGGAAGGACTGATGCTGATGTTGAAGCTCCAATACTTTGACCACCTGATGCAGAGAGCTAACTCATTGGAAAAGACCGTGATGCTGGGAAAGATTGAAGGCAACAGAAGGGAGCAGCAGAGGATGAGATGGTGAGGTAGTGTCACTGACTCAGTGGACACGCATTTGAGCAAGCTCCTGGCACCCCACTCCAGTACTCTTGCCTGGAAAATCCCATGGGCAGAGGAGCCTGGTAGGCTGCAGTCCATGGGGTCGCTAAGAGTCAGACACGACTGAGTGATTTTACTTTCTCTTTTCACCTTCATGTATTGGAAAAAGAAATGGCACCCCACTCCAGTGTTCTTGCCTGGAGAATCCCAGGGATGGGGGAGGCTGGTGGCTGCCGTCTATGGGGTCGCACAGAGTTGGACACGACTGAAGCAACTTAGCAGCAGCAGCAGGAGATAATGAAGGACAGGGGAGCCTGGTGTGCTGCAGTCCATGGGGTTGCAAAGAGTCAGACATGACTTGGTGACTAAGCAACAACAAGCTGGCTGTTAACCGTAGTAACAGGGGGCAGGCTCTTAACCGTGGACCATGCAGCTTCCAGGAGCTTCTACAACATGCTGGTCCTCCTACCCAGGGCCAGGCTTCAACAAAGCAACCCTCACTCCAAGTGAAAGCCCAGCAATAAAATTGGCCCTCAGACATTTAAAGTATAAAACTTGCAGCTGGCATCTTTGGACCTAAGTTCACTTATGTAGAAATCGTGAATCTGTTATAAGCTGTTTATTAGCATGGCCTGAGCTTCTGAAAGTGTTACTTTCCAGACATTATTTTCTGAATTGGTTGGGAGGCTTTCTGTAGAAGGAGGACAAGTTATCTGATGAGGAGTCCACACGGAGACTTTTCTCAGACTTCTGATGACATCATTCCATTATGTAGAGGTGGCCTTCTTGGTGTTGAAAAAAAGCTTTGCTTAATTTGGATGCCTATGGAATTATATTTGGAGTGATTGCTGTTAAAGGAAACCAGCGGAAGGGCAGTTCCTCGTATGCATGGATATCTCTGTATAATGGAGACCACAGCTTTCCTCAAAGCATACAGAACCCCCTGTGATCTAGAACCTGAAGGAGGTGGATACTCCTGTGCTTAACTGTTAATCTCTCAGTCATGGCCGACTCTTTGCGAACCCATGGACTGTAGCCCGCCAGGCTCTTCTGTCTATGGAATTCTCCCAGGCAAGAATACTGGAGTGGGTTGCCATTTCCTTCTCCAGGGGATCTTCCGGACCCAGGGATTGAACCCAGGTCTCCTGCATTGGCAGGAAGATTATTTACCATCTGAGCCCCCAGGGAAGGTCATGTGTTTAAACAGTCCTTCAAAGGAAACATCAGCCCCTGGAGCCACCCACAGAAGTCATTCCTATTTCAGAACCTTCCAGAGCTTCCCACCACTCTCAGGGAAGAACTCAAGAACTTCACTGAGGCCCCATACCTGTCGCAGCCAAACTTGCCAACTTCTCTCTACCTTCCAGCCCCACTACGGAGTCTCACCTCCCCCGCCCCACAAATATCCTATCCGGGTCCCTTCTTGCCAGAAACGTCCTTTTCCCTTCCCTTCATGTGAATCCTTTCCATCTCATCCTTCAAGATCCTGCAGAAGGGTCTTAGGACACTTTCTCCACTTGACCCAGGTATTACTAACATAGCTTTATTATTTGTTGCTGTTACTTAGCTGCTCAGTCATGTCCAATTCTTTTCGACCCCATGGACGGCAGCACACCAGGCTTCCCTGTCCTTCACCATCTCCTGGAGTTATATTATACACAGATTATAATTATTTGGTAATGGGTGTCTTTCTCTTTAAACAGAGAGGCCAGTGACCAACTTATTAGTCTTCATTTTTCTTTCTTCTCCTCATCTGTGGCCCTTCTGTCCAGCACAGCAGTCCTTCAAAGGAAACATCAGCCCCTGGAGCCACCCACAGAAGTCATTCCTATTTCAGAACCTTCCAGAACTTCCCACCACTCTCAGGAAAGAACTCAAGAACTTCACTGAGGCCCCATACTTGTCGCAGCCAAACTTGCCAACTTCTCTCTACCTTCCAGCCCCACTACGGAGTCTCACCTCCCCCAACAAATATCCTATCCACGTCCCTTCTTGCCAGAAACGTCCTTTTCCCTTCCCTTCATGTGAATCCTTTCCATCTCATCCTTCAAGATCCTGCAGAAGGGTCTTAGGACACTTTCTCCACTTGACCCAGGTACTACTAACATAGCTTTATTATTTGTTGCTGTTACTTAGCTGCTCAGTCATGTGCAATTCTTTTCGATCCACCTTCCCTTCATGTGAATCCTTTCCATCTCATCCTTCAAGATCCTGCAGAAGGGTCTTAGGACACTTTCTCCACTTGACCCAGGTACTACTAACATAGCTTTATTATTTGTTGCTGTTACTTAGCTGCTCAGTCATGTGCAATTCTTTTCGATCCCATGGACGGCAGCACACCAGGCTTCCCTGTCCTTCACCATCTCCTGGAGTTTTATTATACACAAATTATAATTATTTGGTAATGGGTGTCTTTCTCTTTAAACAGAGAGGCCAGGGATCAACTTATTAGTCTTCATTTTTCTTCCTTCTCCTCATCTGTGGCCCTTCTGTCCAGCACAGCGCCTGTTGAGCAATACTGGGCAGATTACCCTTCCTGAACTCTGACCCCACCTCCCTCCAACCTCACCTTAGCAAGGCTGTCCTGACCACAGACCAATGTCCATGCTGAAGTGTCTATGTTTTGGACCATATGAAACTTGACTTCCCTACGTCTCTGAGCTAGGAGTGGATCCCCAGAACACAACTCAATGGCTGGCGTGTGACCTGTAATGACCTGGGGGAAAATGATGGACCAAGCCCTCAGGCTCTGCTTTTAGGAATGTGAAGTAAGAAACAGCATTGGCAGAAGACAAGGGTGTGACTGAGTCACATGAAGGGAGGAGAACAAGGGTGAAGACTGAGGGACGCTGGCTACCAAAGTGTCCAGAGCTTCCTTGGCTCCAGGCTGCCCTCCAGCTCTTGTCTGATTTCTGAGCTCCAGTTTCCCCATCGTCATAGCCAGCCTCCAGGATGGCCCCAAGACCATTCCCTTCTGGTACTCGCCTCTGTATAATCCCTTCTCACATTGAATAAAGCTGACTTGTGGGGCCAATAGGATATCTCAAAAGATGGGATGTGTGACTTCCAACATAGAACATTGCAGATTCTTCCTTGGTTTCTCAAATCAGTCCCTTTGGCAGAAGCCAGTCACCACACTGAAGACAGTCAAGCATCCGTGTAAAGAGGCCCCTACGGAGAGGCGCTGACCAGCACCAACTTGTGTGTCAGTCACCAGGGAAAAGGATCCTCCTGCCTCAGTCAAACCTTCAGGTGACTGCAAGCCAGGCTGACATCATTTTTTTTTTTTTAATGGAGGATAATTGCTTTACAATATTGTGTTGGTTTCTGCCATACATCAAAATGAATCAGCCATAGGCATATATATATGTACACATGTCTCCTACATCTTGAACCTCCCCTGGCTAAACTAACATCTTGGCTGCGTGAGCCCAAACCTCCAGCCAAGCTGCTCCCAAACTCTGACCCATAGGCACTAAGTGAGATAATAAGTGTTTCCTGTTGTTTTAAGCCACAAAATTGGAGAGTAATATGTTATGCAGCAATCAGTCAGTTCAGTTCAGTCGCTCAGTCGTGTCCGACTCTTTGTGACCCCATGGACCGCAGCATGCCAGGATTCCCTGTCCATCAGCAACTCCCAGAGCCTACTCAAACTCGTGTTCATTGCATCCGTGATGCCATCCAACCATCTCATCTTCTGTCGTCCCCTTCTCCTTCCACCTTCAATCTTTCCCAGCATCAGGGCCTTTCCAAATGAATCAGCTCTTTGCATCAGTTGGCCAAAGTATTGGAGTTTCAGCTTCAGCATCAGTCCTTCCAATGAATATTCAGGACTGATCTCCTTGAGGATTGACTGATTTGATCTCCTTGCAGTCCAAGAGACTCTCAAGAGTCTTCTCCAACACCACAGTTCAAAAATATCAATTCTTCTGCGCTCAGCCTTCTTTATAGTCCAACTCTCACATCCATACATGACCACAGGAAAAACCATAGCCTTGACTAGACAGACCTTTGTTGAGAAAGTAATGTCTCTGCTTTTTGAATATACTATCTAGATTGGTCATAACTTTTCTTCCAAGAAGTAAGCATCTTTTAATTTCATGGCTGCAGTCACCATCTGCGGTGATTTTGGAGCCCAAGAAAATAAAGTCTGTCACTGTTTCCACTGTTTCCCCATCTATTTCCCATGAAGTGATGGGACCAGATGCCATGATCTTCGTTTTCTGAATGTTGAGCTTTAAGCCAACTTTTTCACTCTCCCCTTTCACTTTCATCAAGAGGCTCTTTAGTTCTTCTTTGCTTTCTGCCATAAGGGTGGTGTCATCTGC
>SJYX01022828.1:7664-22520 GCA_006410675.1 Oreotragus oreotragus | reverse complement strand
AGGCAAGAACACTGGAGTGGGTTGCCATTTCCTTCTCCAATGCATGAAAGTGAAAAGTGAAAGTGAAGTCTCTCAGTCATGTCCGACTCTTAGCGACGCCATGGACAGCAGCCCACCAGGCTCCTGTGCCCATGGGATTTTCTAGGCAAGAGTACTGGAAAGAGGTGCCATTGCCTTCTCCAAGACCAAGATTAGTGTCACAATATTTTCTTGTAAAGTAAAAAGGTAAAAGAGAGTGAGGGGTTAAGACTCCAAGCTTCCACAGCAGGGGGTGCAGGTTTGATCCCTAGTCCAGAAGCTAAGATCCCTAAGATCCCACATCCTATGTGGTTCAAACTGGGGGTGGGGGTGGGGAGGAGAGTGAATTCTCATCTAAAGAGGAGATGATCAAGTTAATGGAGCAACTCTTCTGAAAACAATCTGTTCTAAACGAAGGTCAACTGGATTCTGGCCACAAGTTACTTTGCTATTATGACCTCCCTTCTCAGGCAGCTGGTTGTTTCAGAGAAGACCCCTGGGCTTGGGGAGTGGGAGGCAAGGCTGCAGAAGGCATTTTTGCACAACTCACCAGGCAGTTAGCAGCACAGCTGAGAAGCACCAGGGAGAGCAGAATTGCTAATCACGCTGTCTGCTGATGTAAACTCTATTTGGATCCGATAATGTTTTTAAATAACCTCAAACACAATTAGCACCCTGAGGAGGGCGGGGCTGGTTGAATGACTAGAAAAATATCATTCAGATGGTTCATTAACTAATTACAGCGCTCCACAAACAGTGTCTGGGAGGCAGGGGGCTGTGAGCTGAGTCACAGGGCTGAGTTAGGGACCACAATTCAGCACTCTCTTCTGGCACTAGCATCAGGAGGTGACATTTTTTTTTTTATTTTTAATTTGGCTGTGCTGGGTCTTAGTTGCACGTGGGATCTTTAGCTGTGGCATTCAGGATCTAGTTCCCTGCCCGGGCATTGATCCTCAGTCCCAGCACTGGAAGCGCAGAGTCCCAACTACTGGTCTACCAGGGAATTCCCAGGAGAAAGCATTCTTAATTGACAAAGAGGGACTCTTCCTTTCTTGCTAGCTATTCCCCTAGCATCAGTGGGTAGGGGAGGCCTGGAAATACTTCCATGCCAGGGCTACAGGGCTTCAAAAGCTCTGTTCCTCTCCATGCTAATTCCCTACACTCACAACCCAAGTCAGACTCTCAGAGAGCTTAGACAGGGCAGGCCGGTGTTGGGTCAGTCTTTAGGTTAGTGAATCTGTTGTCTCCTCCGTCTTGAGCACTGGGTGGAAGAATGTATCCTGAGGGGAAGAGGGCACCTGCTGTCCTACCACAGTCTTGCAGCCTGAAAAACTTGAATTCTCCCTGCATGGGATGGGGTGTCCATGCAGAGGCAGGGCTGGTTGTATTGCCACCATGGAGAGGTTAAAAAAATAGTTTGAAGTTGTAGAAAGTGTTTGCAAAGCACGTAGGAATGCCTGCAACTTAGGACAGGCCCCTGTTTTTCTTTCCCCCCTTTGACTGGGCTGGATCTTTGTTGCCCCATGCAGGATCTTTAGGGCTTCCCCAGTGGCTCAGCAGTAAAGCATTCACCTGCAACACCGGAGAAGTAGGAGATGTGGGTTTAATCCCTGGGTCAGAAAGATACTCCTGGTGAAGGAAAAGGGCACATATGCCAGCATTCTTGTCTGGAAAATTTCATGAATAGAGGAGTCTGGTGGGCCACAGCCCATGGGGTGGCAAAGAGTCAGACACATCTGAAGCGACTGAGGTGCACACATGCAAGATCTTTAGTTGCAGCATGTGGATTCTAGTTCTCTGACCAGGGATTGAACCCAGGACCCCTGCATTGGGAGTGCGGCGTGTTAACCACTAGACCACAAGGGAAGTTCCTGAGCAGGCCACTCTTTGAATCTTGGTTTTCTGAGCTGCAAGGGAGTTAGTATAATAATCTCCTTCAAAGAGTCATCGGATCACATCATGTAAAGGATGTAGAGATTTTGGCATGGTGCTTGGCAAGAAGCCAGAACTCTGTTAGTTCTCCTTTTTGTCATTTGATCACACTCAGGCTGTTACTCACATCCTTCAGAGGAGAGCAGATTCCGACCTCGGCTCCTTCCCCAGGCATACTCCTCCAGCATTCAGTCAGCATTCAGACTCTTGACGTTTGGCCAGCCTTGTGATGGAGCTGAAGACTGACTAGTCACAACTCTTTTTCTGAATTTTTTAAGGAAATCAGTGTCAGTAGCACACTATTAGAATTGGCAACCTCCTCCCCCAGCTTTGTTTTGAAAACAGCATTCTTTTAGAGGAATATAATTAAGCCTAGCTGGCTACACACGGAGAAGGCAATGGCACCCCACTCCAGTACTCCTGCCTGGAAAATCCCATGGACGAAGGAGCCTGGAAGGCTGCAGTCCATGGGGTCGCTAAGAGTCGACTGAGAGACTTCACTTTCACTTTTCACTTTCATGCATTGGAGAAGGAAATGGCAACCCACTCCAGTGTTCTTGCCTGGAGAATCCCAGGGATGGGGGAGCCTGGTGGGCTGCTGTCTCTGGGGTCACACAGAGTCGGACACAACTGAAGCGACTTAGCAGCAGCAGCTGGCTATATGACCCTATTTTTCTATTTTCCTCCAAAGAGGAGGCCAGATATTTCTGGGGCCAAAGACAGGATTAACATTTCTTAGCCTAGTAAACACACCCATCTGGATGCAGCATGGGAAGCATTAGTGCTCCAAACGTTTCCTGTAATCAGCTTGAACGATCCAGGCCACAAGCTTGGAAATTGAATTCTAGAAGTGATTTTCCCATCGTGGAAGCTATTTCAATTACGGCTTCTGCAGATGAAACTCAGATAAGCCACAAACCCAAGCCCTGCACACTTATGTAATGTGTCTGTACAATGGGAATCTTGTGCCGCACAAGGAAGAGGCCACCTGGAGGCTCAGAACACAGGTGCCGGCCAGGGCCACCTGCCTGCTCTGAGCGACCGCGGCGAGCCAGGTGTCAGGTGAGACTCTGAACAACCGCGGGTGACCCGAATCCAGGCCCCATCCTTAAATGCTGGCAGTGCAAAGAAAACGAGATTCACTGCAGGAAGTTGGCATGGCGGTTGACTCTGGTGCCGTGAAAGCAGTAGCTCAGCTTGGAGTTGAGGGTGTGACGGCTGAACTGAATTCCCAAGGGAAGGGAGGGCATTGCAGGCAGAGGAAGAGCAAACGAAGACCTGGAGCTATGAAATGTGTGTGTGTGCCCGTGTCTGCAGGCTGCCCCGTGTTCTCGTGGGAGTGGCAGGAGACTAGCTTTGCCCTTCACCATCATTTTCAGCCTCAGAAAGTCCTTTAGGAGCTGCCCCAGAAGCTTATCTCCAAGACACCAGACTCCCAGGGCATGAGATTCAGAGCTCCATGAGCCCTCCCAAGAAATGCAGAGGCCACGCTGTTGCATGTCCAAGCTGGATCTCTAGAGGGCCTGATCTCTAGAGTGCTGGGTCTCTAGAGGCCCGTGGGGCCTGAGCATTAGTATCAGAGTCCGTGGGTGCAACAGTGGCCAGCTCATGGAGGCTGAGGCACCAGAGCCCAGGTGGAAATTCTAGGATACAGCCGATAGTCTGGGAAGGTCTCAGCTGTAGACGGCAGGAATAAGATTCAGGGCAGTTTCAGAGGTCATTAGGCAGGTGGCCCTTGGGCGATCTGGGAGCAGAGGCCACTTTGCCCCGCAATCCTTCAGTGAAGAAGACTCGAGAGCAGACAGAGGCCGGCTCATGAGGTGGGAGCCTTGCCCTTGTCCATTTTGTGTGTGCTACACAATTTGGGTGAGGGATGCTTTGTAAGGGGATTCCCATGTGGCTCAGTGGTAAAGAATCCACCTACCAGTGTAGGAGACTCAGGAGACTCGGGTTCAATCCCTGGATTGGGAAGATCCCCTGGAGAAGGGAATGGTGACTCATGCCAGTATTCTTGCCTGGAAAAGTCCATAGACAGAGGAGCCTGGCAGGTTATAGTCCATGGGGTTGCAAAAGTCAGACATGACTGAGCGACTGAACCTATGAAATTTGTGACACCTGGCTACCATCAGCTCATTGTGGGAAGCCCACAGTAGGAGTTCAGAGGGAAGCAGATAGACCTGAGTTCAAGTCCTAATCTTGCAGTTTGCTGTGGGCCTTGAATTAGAGTTTCACGAAGTGCCAGATTCCTAGGTTTAAAAATGGGGATTAGGGAGTCCATGGGTTATTGTGAGTGTCAGTTGAAGTTGTTAGTGGAAGATCTGGCATCATGGTGAGTATTGGATGGTAATGGGTTTTATCCAGGTGCCCCTGGATAAACATCTGCAGCCAGTAGCTAATCTTACATTATTTAGGGTACTGAGAGACAGTGTTACCCTTCAGTTTTGAGGCCTCTTTACTGTCACCCTCACGGCAGTGGGGTCGGCTCATCAGTAATCACATGTTAAGGAAGCAAGATTCGGGGGCTCCTGAAGGGCCTCCCACTGGCCTCTCCTCTTTCCTGCTTCCACTGAAACTCTTCTGATCGCCTTCTCCATGCAAAGCTGCCAGAAAAGAGTGCATGCAGCGAGAAGCGATGCAACTTGAAATTTCATTCACTGTCATAAGAGGCCTTGTTGGGCCTGAACCTTTTCACTGCCCTTCTCAGTTTCAAAACCCAAGAGGCAGAGATTTTATGAGAGAAACAATGGAGATTCAAAGTTAAAAAAAAAATCTAGGACGCTGAAACTGAGTTGCTTTTCTGCTCCTGGCCTCAGTTTCCTAGTCTGTAATTGAGAGATCATAGTAATAGCTTCCTCTTAGGGTTACTGTCGGAGAAGGCAATGGCAACCCACTCCAGTACTGTTGCCTGGAGAATCCCAGGAACAAGGGAGCCTGGTGGGCTGCCGTCTATGGGGTCGCACAGAGTCGGACACGACTGAAGCGACTTAGCAGCAGCAGCAGCAGCAGGGTTACTGTGGAGAGTAAATGAAAGTACTGAAAAACACTTGGTGCAGGGACTTCCCTGGTGGTCCAGTGGTTAAGATTTCATTTTTCAATGTAGGGGCTTGCAGGTTCAATCCCTGGTCAGGGAGCTAAGATCCCATATGCCTCGTGGCCAAAAAACCAAAGTATAAAACAGAAGCAATATTATAAAAAATTCAACAAATGTTATTAAAAATGGTCCACATAGAGGGGTGGGGAATGCTTGGTGCAATGCCTGGCAGAGAGGAAGCACCTCACATATGTTAATGATAGTCATCATAGCCATTCTACTCCCAGACATGATATAGGGTCTCTTTCCAGAAATACTCTGTGCTTACAAGAAGATGTATCTACGCACACATCCACACAGAGAGATGTTACACGTAATGCTTTGCAATTTGCTTGTGTTCACTTAATAAGCTTGGACATGTTTCCATATTCAAGCATATTGATTTCCCACATTCTTTTTAAATAACTGGGCACTATTTCATTGAATAGGTACCATAATTTATATGACCAAAGGAGAGCATTTAAACTATAATGCTTGAATTATAGTTCAAGAGACACAAGAGACATGGGTTCAAACCCTGGGTCAGGAAGATTGCCTGGAACTTGGGGACTTCCCTGGAGGTCCAGAGGTTAAGACTCAGCGTTCTCAATGTAAGGCATGCCAGTTTGATCCCTAGTCAGAGAATTAAGATCCTACTAGCCAAAAACTAAATTCATAAATAAAACAGCCTATTTCAAAGCTCTCTGTAAAATTTTTTTAATTGAAAAAAATTTAAATAAAATATATAATTACAAACTTGTCCAGAGTTTCTATATTTGAACATACAGGAAAACAACCATTTGAATAACTCAAACATCCTCTACAACATGTACAAAATCTTATAGTTTTGACCCACATTGTGTACCCAGAGTGGTGCAGAGAGACAAACGGGAACCTCAGGTCAAGAGTGCTGTAGACTGGTCTGGACATGCCTAATGGGGCCGCTTAAAAACTGTGAAGTTGCTATATTTATTCCAGGTTAATTTGGAACAGAATCAAGATTAAAAGAAGTGTAATAGCTGTTTGTTTACACTTTTAACGACAATGTAAAAGGACCAGTGGTTTTAGTGTTATTTTTCCATTTGGCTTCCTGGCACCTCGAAATTCAATCAATGTCCTGCTGTTCAGAGGTATTTTGAAGTGTGCCAAGTCTTAATTGAAGTGGAACTGCCTGAAACCATAGTTAATACTGTGAGCAACAGGGAGCCAAATTCAGGGAGGTAAACTGGTGCTAGCTCTGCATTTCAACTCCTCCTTGGCTCCTGGGGTCCATTTAAATTCTGAGAGTAGACTGGATGGTCGGGGCTGGGCTGAGCCAGAGCAGCAGCTCTGCTGATTCTGCTGAGCTCCAGGTTACCTTGGAGTATAAGAAAAGAGTCTGCTGCAGGGCCCAGGGCGGACCTCAGCCTGACATGTGAAGCCTGCTGAACGCCCTGGGCACTGCACTGAGAGCTGGAGGTTCAGTGGACGGAAGAATGAGACTGGCTCCCTGTCCTGGGAGACTCCAGTCAGTGTGTATGCTAAGTCGCTTCAGTCGTGTCCAGCTCTGTGTGACCCTATGGACTGCAGACCGCCAGGCTTCTCTGTCCATGGGATTTTCCAGGCGAGAATACTGGAGCGGGTTGCCATTTCCTACTCCAGGCAATCTTCCTGACCCCGTGTTCAAACCCATGTCTCTTGTGTCTCTTGCATTGACAGGCANCAGTCGTGTCCAGCTCTGTGTGACCCTATGGACTGCAGACCGCCAGGCTTCTCTGTCCATGGGATTTTCCAGGCGAGAATACTGGAGCGGGTTGCCATTTCCTACTCCAGGCAATCTTCCTGACCCCGTGTTCAAACCCATGTCTCTTGTGTCTCTTGCATTGACAGGCAGATTCTTTGCCACTGTGCTACCTGGGAAGCCCTGGAACCACTATTGTACTAATTGATTCAAGGAAGAATCATCAATGAGCGCTAAAACCACTGGTAAAATAATGTTGGGGGAAAGGATATTTACATCCACTCAAATGATCACATCATGAATTACTTAATAATTACAAACAGTGAGAAGTGTCTTTCCAAAGGAGAAATCTGGTGGACATCTTCACCAGTTATCTTCTTCAGTCTTCTTTATTTGACCAGTAATGGGACAAATCAACAACAGGTAGGATGTGCTGAGGACACAGCATTGCCTACGAGGAATTCCTACCAAAAATATTCAACGTGAATATAATTATGAGAAAATGGTGAAATAAATCCAAATTTAGGGCCTGAACATTTTAAAAGTGTCAGTGTAATTGAAGAAGAAATCGAATTGTAATAAATTAGGACTTGAAAGCAGAAATGAAGGGAAAAAGACCCAGCCTAGTTTAAACTACCCCTTAACTTAAAGGAGTAGAGATTTGATGAGAGGAGAGGGAACATATGGATAGAAAAAGCTGGGGGTGGGCAATGTGCTAATTCTTAGGTGGGGTGGTAAGTATTCACTTTATTATCCCTGACACTGTCATATATATTACATTCTTCAGTATGTGTTACATATGACATCATGATTTAAAATGGAATTTTGGTGATGACCTAGAGGGGTAGGATGAGGGGGTGGGAGGGAAGCTCTTAGAAAGGTGGGATATATGTATACATACAGGTGATTCATGCTGTTGTACAGCAGAAAATAACACAACACTATAAAGTAATTACACTCCAATTAAAAAAAATAATTTTTAAAAAATGGAGAAGCAGTAAAAAATGTTCAACTTAAAAAAAAAAGCGGGGGGCATTTTAGTTAGGGCAAGTCCAGAAGTCCCAAATTCTACTTTTCGCCTATTTTCTCTAACAAGTGAAAGTGAAGTTACTCAGTCGTGTCCAACTCTGCAACCCCATGGACTGTAGCCTACCAGGCTCCTCTGTCCATGGAATTTTCCAGGCAAGAGTACTAGAGTGGGTTACCATTTCCTTCTCCAGGGGAGCTTTCCGACCCAGGGATCGAACACTGGTCTCCCACATTGCAGGCAGACGCTTTACCATCTGAGCCACCAGGGAAGCCTTTCTCTAGCTAGTGAAAGTGAAGTTGCTCAGTCGTGTCCGACTCTTTGCGGCCCCATGGACTGTAACCTACCAGGCTCCTCTGTCCATGGGATTTTCCAGGCAATAGTACTGGAGTGGATTGACATTTCCTTCTCCAGGGGATCTTCCCAACCCAGGGATCAAACCAGGTCTCCCGCATTGTAGACAGACGCTTTACCGTCTGAGCCACCAGGAAGGTCCTAGACCTAGTTCCAAAACAGAAGGCAATGGCAGCTAAGTGAGAGGCCAAGGAATCACTGACCGTTTGCTCTAAACCCCATGGCAGAGAAAGGAGGTAAGGTGGGCTGCATGGGTACTGCCCCTCCTGTCCGTTTTGGTTGAACCCTGAGGCCTGCTTACAGGTTCTAAAGTCTAGTATTTCTTACCCCAGAACTTTGCAATCATGATAAGAGGAAAGGTCAGCTTTCACACAGATCCATCATCAGGGAGAAATACAGCCAGTGGCAAGAGCGAGGGAGCCAAGTGCAGAGCTGGTGCAGGTCTGGAGGAGAAAGGGGAAGGGAGGAGGGGTGGTTTGGTCACGTGCTCTTGGGCAGAGAGCACGCCTGCCCTTTCCTGCTCCTGCTATCATTTCACAGGAAGGGACAGAGGCAAGAGGCACTCCACTCGAGGTCCCTTTAACTGAGTCCACTGGCAGGTGTGGCCCATCTTGAGTTCCAGAGAGGCTCCTCTTGACCTCGGTGGAATCAGGCGTAGGGCCAGAGAAGGACAGCAAGGACACTGAATTCCTTCTCTTGAAGGACAGTCTACTCCAAAGAGAGTGGATTTATGATATTTTATAAGTGAAATTGACAGAGTTCTGGAGGCTTCATAAATGTTACATGGCTTCCTTTCCCCTCTCCTCCAGGAGCTCACAATCCCCTCTGTCGAAGCCTTTCAGATGGTGAGAAGTATTGTTACCCTTGCTCCCCATTGGGTCAGCCGGCGGGGACAGAGCTCCCTCTGCTGGCTCACACGCTGGAGACTTCCAGATGTTGAACAGAATCCTTCCTATGTGACATCAACTGCAAATAATTGTCATCATAACAATCTGTAACAACTTTTTTATTATCTAGTACAAGTATCTATTGCTGTAGAAGAATACTCTAATATAAAGTATAGCAAGCACTCTGGAATCAGTTCAGAACCCGTAACAGTGACCTATTTCTTAATTTCTGAGCCTCAGTTTTCTCATCTGTACAATGGGTATAATGATACTGGATTAGGATCCAGTTAGCAAAACAGAAATTACATTAGTTGGTTTAACAAAGAGAAGTTGGGGGAACTTGTTACACGTGTTGGAGGACTTAAAAAGACGAAAATATTTTGAAGCTACAGAAAATAACCACAAGCAGCAGCTACCATTCCTTTGGTGGAGAGAAGAGGCTGGGGTTTTCAGAACTGCCTCAGTCATCTATTGCTACTCAACAAATCGCCTCAAAGCTTAGAAACTTCACATTGGGTGGGTTGGCCGGACAGTTCTTCTGCGGGTCTCACCCGGGCTCACTCGTGCTGCAATCTTTGGCTGGAAAGCAGGCTGAGACATGCTGAGGGGTTGGCCTGACTCTCTCTCTCTGTCTGTTCATCCTCAGGGAAGCCTGGCTTGCTATAGTCCACAGGGTCGCAGAGTCCGACACGACTGAGCAACTGAACAGCATACTGGTGATGGTGGCAGCAGCAGCCCAAGAAAATGAGCCCCAAAGCACAAGTTCTGATCCATCCTCCTGTTGGCTGATATCCCACCGACCACAGCAGATCACTTGGCCTAGCCCGAGTTACGGTGGAGGGGACTCCACGAGGGCACTGACCTCACGAGATTATCATCCATCAAGGGTCACTGGTGTAACAGTTGATCACAAGGACCTATGGGATCTCCAGCTACTGATCAGCACCTTGGAGGAGGGCCCTCATGGAGCTGGGGTGTAGACAGCTGAAAAGTGGGTACTACCCAGCCATGCTGGGAATGTGGAAAGAAGTTGGAAATTGGAACCATCTGCTGTTCCCAGCTAGCCAATAGGAAGACGTCCCTTCTGCTTTCCACACTCCCCCTTGTGGCCCTTTTTTGGCCGGCTGTGAGAGAAGAACTGGAGCTTGCAGACTCCCAGCCCTGGCATGAATCACAGAGCCAGGGCGGAAGGTGGGCACTGAAACAGTACCTCCCTTCCCTTACAGGCATGGTGAAGACAGGCACGGTGAAGACAGGCACTGTCTGCACAGCCCAGATGAAATGTTCAGTTACGGGTAAACTCTTTTTAAGATGCTTTTTGGCCACAAGGCATGTGGGATCTTAGTTCCCCATTGTTGTTGTTCAGTCGCTAAGTCATATTTGACTCTTTGTGACCCCATAGACTTCAGCATGCCAGGCTTTCCTGTCCTTCACCATCTCCCTCAGTTTGCTCAAACTCATGTCCATGGAGTCGGAGATACCATCCAACCATCTCATCCTCTGTGGCCACCTTCTCCTCTTGCCTTCAACCTTTCCCAGCATCAGGGTCTTTTCCAATAAGTCAATTCTTCACATCAGGTGGCCAAATTATTGGAGCTTCAGCATCATTCCTTCCAATGAATAGTCAGGGTTGATTTACTTTAGGATTGACTGGTTTGATCTTCTTGCTGTCCAAGGGACTCTCAAGAGTCTTCTCCAGCATCACAATTCGCAAGTATCAATTCTGATGCTCAGCCTTCTTTATGGTCCAACTCTCACATCCATACCAGGGATCAAACCCATACCCCCTGCATTGGAAGGCGAAATCTCAACCACTGGACTGCCAGGGAAGTCCTGGAGATTTATGTTTTTAATTCTTTTTTCATCTTTCTTGAGCACAATTGCTAAACTGTCACTGTACTAAACTGCACTGTACTAAACTCTCACTGTACTAAGTACCACACAGTGAGATAAAATTTAGAGACAGCTGAGATTTTTGTTTTATCACAGTATTGTGGCCCTCATCCATAAATGTCATGACATTTATCACCTCAAGTTTCCCAGGTGGCTATAGTGGTCAAGAATCTGCCTGCCAGTGTGGAAGATACAAGAGACATGGGTTCAATCCCTGAGTCAGGAAGATCCCCTAGAGAAGGGCATGGCAACCCACTCCAGTATTCTTGCCTGGAAAATTCCGTGGACAGAGGAGCCTGGCGGGCTACAGCCCACGGGGCCGCAAAGAGATGGACATGACTGAGCAAAACACAGGCTACTTACCATCTCAGGCCAGATTGTGTCAGGAACTAGGACTGTTACAGCAGTTCACAGAGCATCTGAGTGGATTTGTCAAACATGTAAGACACTGGTCTTGAGAACTACACTTTTCAGTTGCAAGAGCTGGGTTTATTGAGAGAGGAAAGATTTCCTGAGGTCTCAGAAACCAAGAGCCTGGAGGACTCAGAAAACAGAGCTTCTTACCAAAAGGCACAGAGAGGAAAGGAAGCCATGAGGTCTCTGGAATAGTTTTCTTGTTTTGTTTTTTCCTGCTCCAAAGGAGATGGTAGTGACAAACTACAGGAGAGAAAGAATCAGAGGGGCTTAAATGGATCTGATATGTGGGGCTGCAGGAGAGGCCCTGAACTCTGGCCTTACCAGGAGCCATAAGGGTTTACAGAAATGGCCATGGGAACGTCAAGGATAGATTCACTTACTCTGTCTCAAAAAGCCAGGAACAGCCTCATATCTGCAGCACACAGACAACACTCAAACTGGGAAACTGAAATGTATCAGGGATCTATTTACGAAAGTGTGGGCAGGGTTCAGTAACAGCCACAAGGAGGAGTTGCTACAGTAGCCTAGTGCTAATAATAACTGGGAGCTATCAGCTACCACTTTTAGGCCTGACGGAGCAAGGAGGACCAGTTACTAGAACCTGGTGAGCTGTATGTTGAAGACTGCTGGTTACGTTTTAGGGGACATGACCAGCTGAGGGTAGCAACCTGGTGGGTAGGAAGTTGCGGGAATAAATACTGTCTTTTCTTTCTTCCAACCTCCTAATGCAAGGGTTGCTAGATTACATGGGAAATACCTACGCTAAAATATTGCTGAAATTCAAATTTAACTGGGTGTCTTGTATTTTATCTGGCAAGACTGGCCAGCACCCCCCATTGGCTGAACCAGGACAGGACCCAGAGCCCAGGACAGGCTATTGATGCATCATGGGTCCTTTTGGGTTTTATTTTGCAGTCAGTATGGATAGTGGTAGATTTTCAGGAAAAGGATAAGTACTAAGTAATACTGTATTTAATATTCACAGCAACACTACTTGTGAGAGTATAGTGAACGTGTTCGTCACTGTGTCCACTCTTTGCAACCCTATGGACTGTAGCCTGCCAGGTTCTGCTGTCCATGGAATTCTCCAGGCAAGAATACTGAAGTGGGTAGCCATTCCCTTCTCTAGGGGATCTTCCCAACCCAGGGATCAAACCAGGGTCTCCAGTATTGCAGGCATATTCCTAACCATCTGAGACACCAAGAAAGCCCAGTGATAGCATAAAATGCACATTAATGAAAGAATGAATAAACGGCAATGGTCACAAAGTGGAATGTAACACAGCAGGGAAAATAAACTGAAGACACAAACAACAACATGGATTTTTTTGTTGTTTTTAACCATCTCATTTATTGTATTTGGATTTTTTTTATAAAAACATCTTAAATAAAAATAGCTAAACAAAAAATAAACTATATTTAACTTATGTAGGGTATATATCTTAAATTTAATGTACATATTATTTATTTTATATACATATTGTCTTATGTTGATATCCTAACCAATCCTGAAGAATCATCGGAAGGACTGTTGCTGAAGCTGAAGCTCTAATACTTTGGCCACCAGATGAGAAGAGCCAACTCATTGGAAAAGACCCTGAGGCTGGGAAATAATTGAAGGCAAAAGGAGAAGAGGGCACCAGAGGATGAAATAGTTAGATGGCATCACTGATTCAATGGACATGAATTTGAGCAAACTCTGGGAGACGGTGGAGGACAGAGAAGCCTGCCATGCTACAGTTCACGGGTCACAAACAGTTAGACAAAACTAAACAACGGAAAAACAAAAAGTGTTTTTTTAACCGCATTGATTTATTAATTTTGGCTGTGCTGGGTCTCTCGCGTGGGCTTTTCTCCAGCTGCAGAGAGTGGGGGCTACTCTCTAGCTGTGGTGCGTGGGCTTCTCACTGCAGTGGCTTCTCCCGTGGGGAGCACGGGTTCCATGGCTCTTGGGCTTCCGAAGCTGTGGCTCGTGGGCTCCGTAGTTGCGGCTCCTGGGCTCGAGAGACAGGCTCAGTAGATGTGGCACACAGGTTTAGCTGCTCCGAGGCATGTGGGATCTTCTCGGATCAGGGATCGAACCCTTTTCTTCTGCATTGGCAGATGGATTCTTAAGCACTGGGCCACAAGGGAAACCCAACGACTATTTTTAACATATCCAGATTCATTCTCAACCTCTATGTCTCATTAAGTAGGAAGTTTTGTGTTACCATACAGTTTATTTTCAGTAGAATAATTTTCTTTGCATGATTGCCTCTTGTGCATTTTTAGCATATTTTTATGATGGTATAATTATTATGTAGTCAAGTAACTATGACAATAGATGGGGAAACAGTGGAAATAGTGACAGATTTTATTTTTGGGGGGCTCCAAAATCACTGCAGATGGTGACTGCAACCATGAGATTAAAAGATGCTTACTCCTTAGAAGAAAAGTTATGACTAACCTAGACATCATATTAAAAAGCAGAGACATTGTCAACAAAGGTCCATCTAGTCAAGGCTATGGTTTTTCCAGTAGTCATGTACAGATGTGAGAGTTGGACTATAGAGAAAGTTGAGCACTGAAGAATTGATGCTTTTGAACTGTGGTGTTGGAGAAGACTCTTGAGAGTCCCTTGGACTGCAAGGAGATCCAACCAGTGCATCCTAGAGATCAGTCCTGAGTGTTCATTGGAAGGACTGATGTTGAAGCTGAAACTCCAATACTTTGGCCACCTGATGTGAAGAGCTGACTCATTTGAAAAGACCCTGATGCTGGGAGGGATTGGGGTCAGGAGGAGAAGGGGACAACAGAGGATGAGAGGGCTGGATGGCATCACCGACTCAATGGACATGAGTCTGGTTAANGGACTGATGTTGAAGCTGAAACTCCAATACTTTGGCCACCTGATGTGAAGAGCTGACTCATTTGAAAAGACCCTGATGCTGGGAGGGATTGGGGTCAGGAGGAGAAGGGGACAACAGAGGATGAGAGGGCTGGATGGCATCACCGACTCAATGGACATGAGTCTGGTTAAACTCCGGGAGTTTGTGATGGACAGGGAGGCCTGGCATGGTGCAATCCATGGGGTTGCAAAGAGTCAGACATGACTGAGCGACTGAACTATTACAAAATCAAGCTATAAAGTAGTTCTATTGTATCCCCAAATCTCCACAAACTCTTCTATAGTCAACTCCTCCTCCAGCCCTCAACGTCTGGCAACCACTTACCTGTCTTCCTTTCCAACAGTTTTGTCTTTTTCAGAATTTCATATAAATGGAGTCACACAGCATGTAGACTTTGGAACCTGGCTTCTTTTGAATGAAAGAATAAAGTGTAATGCATTTGAGATTCATTCCTGTTGTCGCATGCAAATTTCATTCCTTTTCATTGTTAAGTGGGATTCCATTGTACGAATAGTGTATCAGTTTATTCAGAAGTTTAAGGACATTTAGGATATATATCAATCAGGACTGATATGTGTCAATCCCCAGAAAAGCAGATCCAGTAAGATACATATATGTGTGTGTGTGTGTGTGTGTGTGTGTGTGTGTGT
>SJYX01022827.1:0-12839 GCA_006410675.1 Oreotragus oreotragus | reverse complement strand
CTGTGTCTGTGAGCCTGTGTCTGTGAGCCTGTTTTTGTTTCATAGATATGTTCATGTGTGTCTCAGTTTATATTCCACATATAAGTAATATCATATGGTATTCATCTTTGTCTGACTTACTTCACTCAGTATGATAATCTCTAGATCCATCCATCTTACTGCAAATGACGTTATTTCATTCTTTTTTCAATGGCTGTCAGTAACTATTTTCTGGTGCATGCATGTATAGCTTCCTTCTTGGAAAATACATTTAAAAATTTGTTAGATTTCAAATAGGCTGCACCTGCACCTCTTCCTCCGCCCTAACTTTTTTCATATTCCCATTGTTTCCTGGAGGTATGGCCTTTTTATCACTGACCCCTCTGACAGACTGGACTTATCCAGGAAGGTAGCTGACATTGGCTCCAGAGCATCTCCTACTGGGATGGGACTGGGGACCCACCCCCTTTCCTGAAAAACAACGATACTTGATTTCAACCAAATAGCACTGGCTGGGAAATGACCCCCTGGACACAAATAGTAGCATTCAGGCATGCAGAGTGTGGCTGGCTGATGGATGGGTCAGCTGGAGAAAGGAGGGGGTCTGCTTTGATTGAGGAGACCAGCACAAACACCCCAGGATGGTCATATATGCCATCATCTGATTGTGCCCACCTTCCTTAACATTTATTACATGCGCTCATTATGACTGCTATCCAGGGGCCTCCAGCCCCAGTCACTCACTCGGGGACAGGTGGCCTTCCACTGCAGGGTTTCCGGTCAGAAATTCACAACAATGAGGACTCCAAGTTCACCAGCCCGATTGGCAGTGCTTTCTGAGAAACCCAACAGATGGGCTCTAATTGCAGACCTGTTGTGGGGACATTGTTAACAAACACACAAGTAGCTGTATACAGGGCTTTTTGGAACCGAATGTGACTTGGCAGCTGGGGATGGCGATCTAATTACCAACATCTGAGTTTCTTGTTTAATGAAGGGGAATGTGGAAAACGGGCGTGCTAGAGGCAGCCAGGGGGTGAAGGCAGCCAGGCCTGTGACTGCACTGCGCCTGCACAGTCTCTGGGAGGCCAGGTGCCTTTGCATCCACCAGGCACCTTCTCTCCTCTCTCCCCGGAGTCCACACATCACTTTTGGGAAAGAGGGTGGAATTCTTAGAATCCTTAGGTATCAACCATGAACTGTTAGAGAACAGCATATTTGGGGGCACGCTGGTCCATTAATATCCATCAGATTTTTATTCTTAGATCATCAAGCTGACATTCCAGGAAAAATATACCATGTTTAACATATGGCTTCCTATATTTCCATGCACAATGCTATTTAAACTTGAAATACGTTTGCCCCATTTTCACAATTCACACATTTCAAATAATACTTGTTCAGGCTTCTGTATAGTTGCTTGTCCAAGTGCTATTCTAAGTGCTTTACCTGATTAGCTCATTGACTCTTTTTTCTAAATTATTATTTTTCTTTCTTTCTTTCTTGCCAGGCTACATGGCTTGCAAGATCTTAGCTCCACGACCAGGGACTGAACTCAGGCAATGAGAGTGCTGAGTCCTAACCACTGGGCCACCAAGGAATTCCCTATAAACTCTTTTTTAATTTTTAAAATTGTATTTCTTCTAACTCTATTGAGGTATGACTGACAAAAAATTGCATCTATTAAGGCTGTATGATGTGATTTTTTCAAAGGTGTACCACATGATGATTTAATATATCTTGTGAAATGATCACAATAATCAAGGTAATAAACATATCTATCACCTCACATTGTGACCATTTTGTGTGTGTGTCATGAGAACACTTAAGATCTATTTTCTTACCAAATTTCCAGTATATTAGATAAGTATTGTTAACTGTAATCAACAAGCTGTATATGAGATTCCAGAACTTATAAATGAAAGTTTACACCCTTTAACCAATATCTCCCCATTTCTCCTATTCCTCATTTAATCCTTCAAGTAACCCTAAGACATAGATGGCATTCTTCTTCCAGTTTACAGATGAGGAAACTGTGGTACAGAAAAGTTAGGTTACCTCTTGGGGAGAGGTTGGCCTCAGGTTAGGGTCTACCCCCAGGATGACTTATCTGATGTTAGTCATAACTGGCACTCAAGGAGGGCTTGGTGAGTTCCAGATACTGAGCTTTACAGGCTTGATCTCAGTTAAGCCTCCCAGTACCTTTATGAGGTAGACACCTATCATTGTCTCTGAGACTTGGAACTGAGGGTTGGAAGATTGAGTAACACACTCAGGTCACAGAGCTCGTGCTCAGCTGAGCTGGGATTCAAACTCAGAGTGCCTTCTCTGAGACTCACTGTCCTGTCACTTTATGAGAAAAGGATCTGAGATGTGGCATCACTGCTGCTGCTGCTGTTGCTAAGTCGCTTCAGTCATGTCTGACTCTGTGCAACCCCATAGACGGCAGCCCACCAGGCTCCCCCGTCCCTGGGATTCTCCAGGCAAGAACACTGGAGTGGGTTGCCATTTCCTTCTCCATGTATGAAAGTGAAAAGTGAAAATGAAGTTGCTCAGTCGTATCTGACTCTTAGCGACCCCATGAACTGCAGCCTACCAGGCTCCTCTGCCCATGGGGTTTTCCAGGCAAGAGTACTGGAGTGGGGTGCCATTGCCTTCTCTGGCATCACTGCAGAGGTTCTTTTTGTTTTTGAGGTCCTTAACCTTGTGGCCACAATATCCATTTAAGAGGGTCCATGGAAGAAGCTGGGGTTTCCCAGGTGGCTCAGTGGTAAAGAATCTACCTGCTAATGCAGGAGACACAGGAGACACAGATTCAATCCCTGGGTGGGGAAGATCCCTTGGAAAAGGGCATGGCAACCCACTCCAGTATTCTTGCCTGGAAATCCCATGAACAGGGGAGACTGGTGGGCTACAGTCCATGGGTTTGCAAAAAACTGGACACGGTTGAGCAACTAACACTTTCACATTTTACTTCAATTCTAACTTCAACAAAAGAGAAATAATTCACCCTAAGCAGTATCAGAAAAGCACCATAGAATGTGATCAAAGAGCATGGATTCTAGAACCAGACTGAGTTCCAATCTTGATTCTTTCAGCAAACACAACTTTGCAACCCTGGGCAAGTCACACATTCTCTCTGACTCAGGTTCTCTATCTGAAAAATAGGAATGAAGTAAATGAGCTAATACATGCAAAGTGCTTAGAACAGTATCTGGCCAGAATAAACTGTTCAGCAGATGAAATCGATGTGGGCTAATGTTTCAGTTATCTACCATAATATGGCACATACTAAATAAACACAAACCCAGTGGCTTAAAAGTTCATGGGTCTGCTGGGAGGATAGGTGATTCTGCTGGGCTGGGCCAGGCTCACTCAGGGGTCTCCGGTCAGCTTATAGGTCACCTGTGGATTAATTTTGTGGCCCTTGACCATATTTGTTCACATCTTGGGAGCTGGTTGGCCATTGGTCGATCTAGGATGGCCTCCTTCTCTGCTCCATGGGGTCAGTAGGCTTGTTTAGGCACATTCCCTGGTGGTGGCTCTGTCCATGGAATTCTCCAGGCAAGAATACTGGAGGGGATTACCATTTTCTTCTCCAGGGGATCTTCTTGACCCAGGGATCAAACCATGTCTCCTGTTTGGCAGGCAGATGCTTTACCACTGAGTCACCAGGGAAGCTCCCAATCTGGAGACAGGGCCTTTAAAAAGATGATAAAGAACCTAGAAATTATCAGACTGAGTGAAATAAGTCAGACAGAGAATGACAAACATCATATGATATCACTTACATGTGGAATCTAGAAAAAAAATTGTACAAATGAACTTATTTACAAAACAGACACAGAGTTACCAATGGTAGAAAACAAGCTTACAGTTTCCAAGGGGGAAAAGGGGGGAGTGATAAATTGGGACATTAAGATTCACCTAGACATACTACTATATATAAAACAGATAACTAATAAGGACCTACTGTATACCACAGGGAACTCTACTCAATACTCTGTAATGGCCTATATGGGAAAACAATCTAAAAAGGAGTGATATGTGTTTATGCATGGGGCTTCCCTGGGGCCTCAGAGGTTAAAGTGTCTGCCTGGAACGCGGGAGACCTGGGTTCAGNTGATAAATTGGGACATTAAGATTCACCTAGACATACTACTATATATAAAACAGATAACTAATAAGGACCTACTGTATACCACAGGGAACTCTACTCAATACTCTGTAATGGCCTATATGGGAAAACAATCTAAAAAGGAGTGATATGTGTTTATGCATGGGGCTTCCCTGGGGCCTCAGAGGTTAAAGTGTCTGCCTGGAACGCGGGAGACCTGGGTTCAGTCCCTGGGTCGGGAAGATCCCCTGGAGAAGGCAATGGCACCCCACTCCAGTACTCTTGCCTGGAGAATCCCATGGAGGGAGGAGCCTGGTAGGCTACAGTCCATGGGGTCACAAAGAGTCAGACATAACTGAGTGACTTCACTTTCACTATGGGGCTTCCTCAGTGGCTCAGTGGTAAGGAATCTGCCTGCAATGCAGGAGTTACAGGAGATGCAAGTTCAATCCCTGTGTCTGGAAGATCCCCTGGAGAGCATGGCTACCTACTCTGATATTCTTACCTGGAGAGTCCCATGGATAGAGGAGCCTGGCAGGCTACAGTTCGTATGGTTGCAAAGAATCAGACAAGGCTAAAGTGACTTAGCATACACACATATATGTATAACTGATTAACTTGGCTGTACAACTGAAAGCAACACAACATTGTAAGTCAATTATACATTTTTAATCACTTTTTAAAATAAAAAATCAATTATTTAAATTTTAATTAAAAAAATAAAAAGATGATCAAGGTAAAATGAGGTCCTATGGGTAGGGTCTTAATCCATTAAGACTGGTGTCTTTATAAAAAGAGGAGATCAGGACACAGATGTGCACAGACCATGTGAGGACTCAGGGAGAAGGTGGCCATCTACAAAGCGAGAAGAGGGGCCTCAGAAGAAACCAGTCCTGCCCACACCTTGATCTTGGACTTCCACCTTCCAGAAATATGAAAGAATACATTTCTGTTGTTGAAGCTCCTGGTCTATATGGTTCTTTGCTGTGGTGGCCCTACAGACTAATACAGATTTGGCTGGGCAACAGACTTCACTTCTTGACGTGAGGAGGTGCTGCAATAACATTGCAAATAATGTGTTCATAGAGAGACAGGAAAAGCTGGGGTCATTTTTGCCCTCAATTTACTGCCCCTAGGGATGGGTGTGAAGAGCTGAGCTCATCAACATGGCAGAGAGAGAGTGATGGGTTAGAAATCAGGAAGCTTGGCTCTACTCCCAACTCTGCCTTCACGGGGCCTTGGTTTCCTCATCTGTGTTGTGAGGAGGCAGGATCAGCTCTTGCTATGTTTTCCACAGCTCTGATAGTTAGGATCAAGTTCCTATGAAAAACCTAGACAGCATGTTAAAAAGGCAAAGTATCACTTGGCTGACAAAAGTCCATCTAGTCAAAGCTATGGTTTTTCCAGTAGTCATGTACAGTTGTGAGAGTTGGACCTTCAAGAAGACTGAGCACCGAAGAATGAATACTTTTGAACTGTGGTGCTGGAGAAGCCACTTGAAAGCCTTGGACTGCAAGGAGATCAAACCAGACAACCCTAAAGGAAATCAACTCTGAGTATTCAATAGAAGGACTGATGCTGAAGCTGAAGCTCTAATACTTTGGCCACGTGATGCAAAGAGCTGACTTATTGGAAAAGACCCTGACACTGAGAAAAAATATGGGCAAGAAGAGAAGGGGGTGACAGAAAATGAGATGGTTGGATGGCATCACTAACTTGATGGACATGAGTTTGAGCAAATTCTGGGAGATAGCGAAGGCCAGGGAAACTTTACATGCTGCAGTTCATGGGGTTTCAGAATCGGACACAACTGAAAAACTGAACAACGACAAGTCCCCAGGCCCCTGCCCACCTCTCCAGTGTCTCAGTTTGAATCAGGAAAACACACTCCTCCACTGGCCCTGTGGGAATTTCACCCTCAGCGTCACCAGTAACTGCTTCCTACCCACGGAGAGGGGGCACCTGCCCAGGAACATTTACCTAACACTGCCTAAAAAAGAGAAACCCTCCTCCAAAGCCATGAATGAAGGAAAAGCCAACAGTAGTATATTTCCTTTTATCTCCTGGACTAGTCCCCATCCCCTCAGGAGGGCAACATAATTGAGTATGGATTGGGGGGAGCTTTGCTTGTGGCCTTGGGAGAATCTGGCTGACAGTAGCAATCAGAAGGGAAAACTCAGACAAGTAAGAGTGAATGGGATCCCAGCAAACAAGAGCTATTAGAAGAGGAGGGGTAGCTATGGAGAGGGAACCTGAGCAAATCTGAAGCACAAGCATCAGGTGACTCGGATGAGATGAGCACCAGGTTATGAGAATCCCCCTAGTAAACATGGCAGAATCCTTGAGCTGGTGAAATTGTGGAGAGACGCAGTGAAACGGTCGGAACTTTTGAAAAAGCCATGAAGGAATGTCACAGATGCCTGAGAATCAACAAATCCCATAATATAATAATAAATCAGCAATCCCATAATGATAACAAACTGCGTTCTTACTATCTGACCATCTGACACTGATGGATATATTTTAAGTGTATGGGTTCATTGCACCTTTACCAAAGTCCTGCGAGGCAAATACTGAAATCCTGTTACCACTATCTGTATAGAAAAGGCAGAGAAGCAAAGAAAAAGTGAGACTGACTGTCTCACCCAAGATCTCATGGCTAATAAGGAATAGAGTTGTACTTGAACTTGGGCAGGTTGTGTCAAAAGCCCAGGATCTTAAATGTTTTTGTTAAATCGAGTCTCCGTATTTTCTGAAGCCTGGTATGTGAGAGATGGGAAATGGCCCATTTTATAGATGAGGAAACTGAGGCCCAGTGGGGTCTTCCAGTAGCACCAGTTGTCTGCACTCTACTCATCATGCTATGTTCTTTTCTACTCGACAGTCTCATCCTCTGAGTCTGTCTGATGAACTTTTACTTATTGGCCAAGATTCAGCTCAAGTGGCATCCTCTCTGGGAACCTTCTCTCATCACCTCAGGCAAATCATGTTTTTCTTCTTTTGGCTCCCACAGAATTCAGCTTGTGTCCTTATTAGTGTGGTTTTCACATGCAGTAAATATTTTCTTTTTTCTTCTTGGAATTCTTGAAAAAGTCAATTGCATAATGGATACATTTTAAATATTCATGTTGCCATCAACTAGAATTTATGTTTGTTAACATTTAGCCATATTAGTTACAAAAGTTGTTTAAACAAAGAGCTTGAACATAATACATAAACTAGAGGGTTTTTTTTTTTAAGATATAAAAAAATCACAGGTGAAGTTGAAGTACCACATCTACAGTCCACTTTCCCTTCTTGCCCATTGGCATGAATCTGTTGAACATTCTGAAGATTGATTTTTAAATTCACATGTGTCTATTTACCAATGTGTGTGTGTGAAATGTAACATGCGTTCAGAAAATAACCAAGAAATATATGTGTACAGGTGGACAAGCGGTTGATATCTACCACCAATGACAAACAAACAAACAAACAAACCACAACACATTGCAAATACCCCAAAGACTCAATGCACTCCCTCCATGGTTGTAATCTTTCCTCTCCTTGATGACCAATAGATTCTTAGACAATGTAATATAGCTTTTCAAGATTTTGACCTTGGTGTAAATGGAATCACTCAGTAAATATTCTTTCTCGTCTTGCTGCTTAGTCATGATGTTGCAACTTTGAAATGGTATGTGTACATAGTATACCATTGAATGACATATTTCAATTTATTTATCCATTTGTCAAGGGATAGGCATTTGATCTCTTCCCAGTTTGCTGCAACTACAAGAACCTTGCTGTTTTGAGTGTTTTTGCCTATGTCTGCTGCTTTACATTGCACATATTTTTCTAGGACATGTGCCTAGGGGAAGAATTGCTACATCAAAGGACGTATATGCCTCCGGTTGCACTGGTGGTGGTTTAGTAGCTAAGCTGTGTCCAACTCTTTTGACCCCATGGACTGTAGCCCACCAGGCTCCTCTATCCATGGGATGTTCTAGGAGTGGGTTGCCATTTCCTCCTCCAGGGGATCTTGCCAACCCAGGGATCGAACTTGATCTGCTTGCACTGCAGGTAGTCTCCTGCATTGCAGGCAGATTGCTTATGACTGAGCCACCAGGGAAGATCCTGGATGACGCCAAATTGTTCTCTAAGAGTCTGAATGCTTACTCCCTTACCAAAAGGATGTGTTGAAGAAATAAATGGGTTTTCAAAACAGCAATACAATGACTACAAGGAGGAGTGGGGTGGCATTACCTAGTATCAGAGGCTGGGAATCTAAGCATCTGTCTACTGAAGAAGCATCTCCCTGTGGCACGTGAAGGCTGTGGACCCCGGAATTAGCTGAAATCTGTTTCCCTGGAGGGTTGTAAGGAACTCATCACACCCATCCAGCTCTGACTGGATGGTATCTGCTGACAAAGCAGAAGAATAGATGTTCGCACTGATGTGGACTTTATCTCTTGACTGCTTCATTACATTCTACCCCGAGCAGCACTGACGAGCAGCAGCCAGAACACTGAGGGCTACCCAAGCTGTGCTGGAGGGCCCCAGCCTCAGTTTCCTTTTTGCTTTTCAGAGACTCCTGGGGACTCAGAATTATCGCAGTGATCCAGATTCAAGGTCCTCTTGGGGGTGGCTCTAGTATATGCCCCTTCCACTTTTATCCCCAATATCCTCAAGAGGACCCCACCAGGGTCTCCCCGAATGACCGGGAAGCCCCTTCATTATTCTGCCCAATATGTCAGCAAGGGCTGTGTACAAATCCAAGGATTCTCTTGCCAAATGTACAGCCTGTTCCCCAGGCTTTCATGTTATAATGAAATGGAGAATAAGCAAGACATCTTAATATCCTGCTCTACTAGAAAGTGAGATTTCTCCCCCCCTCTCTTAATAGATAAATTAATGTCATCAAACATTCTGAAAAGATCCTTTGTGAAAACATCTCTCTTGCCAAAAAGAAAAGTTTATTATAAAACTGGAGAAATTTGTTTCAACTTGTAAAAAGCCCTGTGCTCAGTGGTGAATTTGGCTCCCCTCCCTTTTTTCCCCCCTTCTTCAATTAATTTCACACTAATCCATTTCTTTATCAGGCGTTGGAGTGAATGCGTGTGGAGTGAGTGATGATGATGAAGGGGCAATGGAGGTGTTTGGCTCTGTAATTTCATCCTTGAATTTTGTGATTACTAACAGGACAACTTTTTTAATTTGCTCTTTTGTCTGGATTCCCTGGCTGGCAATCTGCTTGGTGAGCTCGGCTTTTTAATCAATCACCTAGATAATCAAATGTCACTGGCTATCTGCTCCGTGTAATTACTTTTGCAATTAAAAATCAACCTCAAGTTGCCTCATCTAATTAGAGGGATGGGCAGATTTTCATCTAGATTGATTTTTTAATAAATATTGACTTAAAATGCCATAATCTCATCATATTCTTTCATTTTCTTTGTACCAAAAATCAAACAAATGGAAGAATTAGCAAGCAGAAGGAATCGTGGGACTTCAAAAGCTTCTGCTGGTTCAGACACACAAAACTATGCTGTACAGAAGCCCAGCTTAGCTCGCCTAATAACAATACTCAAAAGCTTCCACCTTTTATTGGGAAAAAGAACAAAGCAATCCAAGGATTATATTTCACACTAACATTGTTGCAAGCCCACAATTCTAAAGGCTTCTAATTTCATTTGTCGTGCTGCCAGGGACAATCATTTTTACCAATATTATTATTTCTTTAAAGCAATCCCATACATGCTGCTAAAATTTTTAGTCATTAGCAGGAATATATATATATAGGAATACACACATACACACACGTATATATATATACATATACATCGTGCACAGACTACCACTGTGAATTTTCTTAAACACACAAATGCCACTACAGGCAGATAATTTTCTCATCTTTGCTGTCTCGGATCTTTTACGTATTGTAATTAAAACATTGTCAATAACACACTTCATTGCTTTTTGGTTGTCACAGATGATGTTAAGCATGGCAAATCCACAGTTGGGTAAGGGGATTACCTACAAGAAAATAACACACTTTGCTCAGAGAGCAATTGTCCTAAGAATGAAATGTAATGGTATCTTGTATGCTTGCTTTAAAAAAAAAAAAAAAATCATGTCAGTGACCCTGACAGCATTCCATTTAAACCTCGGCTGACTGGGGGCATGATGAAGAAGGAATAATGCGTCTAGCATTTCTGCTTTATTCCATCACAAAGAAGAGACTTCTGCCTCTTCTGCATTCGCATGACCAGGGAGGAACAGTGAATTGGAGTCGCCCACGTCTGCCTGCACAGTTCACACGAAGAAGAGGGGGGGAAAAGTCATACCCAAGGAACATCAAACTTTCAGCTCTTATTGGTGGCCAAACAAACAGAGGGGTGAGGACAGACCAAAACACAAGAGCCAAGGGCAGAGAAGGGAGAGCAGTGTCGCGCTCTGGGCTCCCTCCACGAGGCAGAGAAGTACCTGCTTGTGGGGATGGCTTGTCTGCAATGGCAGCCATGCCACCCAAGTGCAGCTCAAGTCACCACTTCCCCAAACAATAGTCCATGGTCCCCAAAAACTTGACTCCGAAATGGGGGTGCTCTGTGGTCAAACTGGGCTTCCTTGGTGGCTCAAATGGTAAGGAATCTGCCTGCAATGTGGGAGACCTGGGTTCAGTTCCTGGGTCTGCCCCTGGACAAGGGCATGGCAACCTACTCCAATATTCCTGGGCTTCCCTAATCACTTTTAAAGAGAAAGAAACCACGACGTTTTCTGTCTCCTCGCTGGAGAGAAATAACACACGTTATTCTTGAACATCTCCAAGAAGTCTTGCCATAAGCCTGTTTGGCTCAGAATTTATCAAATTTGTTTTTCCCTGCATTGTCCCAATCTATTTATCTATCTTTATATCTACTCTCTGTCTATCATTTATTTCTTTGGAGGATGCCATGTGGAAACACTCTCTCAGCGCACACTTTGGGAAGCAATGGTATTTTACACCATATGAAGAATCTCATTTTTCTGCACCATCAGCCTCTCTGGGGGACAAACCTTGTCTTCTAGATGTATCGCTGATCATGTTTTCTAAGTGCAAAGTGATGTCTGGCATGTCGGAGTGTGCTTATGGCCATCTCCAGTGAGCTGCTGCAAATGAGGAAGGCGATGGGGGGTGGGAGGTCCTGGGATCATAGTAACTAGGCATCCTCTGTGGTTCTTGCCAGAGGGAAATTCTGTAGGCCTGTGCTCTGACACCATAATGCTCTGTGCAGGTGGAAAGCGTTGCTTGAGTGCCCACTGCGGTGTGCAGGAAACTTGAAATTCCACCAAAAGCTTGAGAAAGTAATAGAAAGAGGAAAGGGAAGGGTAGGAGTGAGACAACAAGTCTCACAATTATTGAACATATACCCTATGGGAGGCACTGGGTTGAACATTCTTTCTACCTGTCCTTTTCATTTATTCATCCTAACAACTCTGTGAGTCCACACAGTTTGTATTATTCTTCTTCCCATTACACAGATGAGGATATGGAGGCTTCAAAAAACAAAGAGCCGGTGAAAGGCAACAGAGCCGGGAAGGGGCAGCGTTTAGACCCAAACTTGTTTCTGGAAGCCATCAGATACTTGCGGCTCTGGACCAATTTCACCTTCTAGGAGTCAGCCTGTGGACAAGAGGTGGAGGCTGTTGACTTGGGGGAGGGATAGTGCTGTTGGGGAAGAAACATCCTTGTAGGGAGGATCAGCTCTCTGTTGCCATAAAAATTCTGTGTTACAAGACACTCCAAAAATGGCTTGACGAATAAGCATTTCTTAAGCTTCTGAGTCTGCTGGTTGATGGGGACTTTCTTTAGGTCTCAGCTGCCCCAAGTCATGAGTATGGTGTCAGCTATGTGTTGGCTAAAGGGTGCTAGTAATCGGGGCTGGCTCTCTCCCTGGTTTCAGGCTAGACTGGTTGTTGTGGGTCTAGGATGACTTTGCCTGGGACAACTGGAGTTCTGGGCTCGGTTCTATGAGTCACATCTTCCAACAGGTTGGCCTGGGTGTGTTCTCATGTGGAAGGCAGAGGGGCAGGAGGGGAAGAGAAGATGTGCAAACACCTTTCAAGCCTCTGCTTGCCTTGTGTTTATTAACATCTTAGTGACCAAGGTGAGTCACACAGAGTCCAAGGGCAGGCACTGCAAGGTTACAGAGCCCAGAGCAAGGATCTAGGGATGGTGAAGGTTCACAAGGGACAAGTGACTAGCTGCAAAGCCACAGTTTACCAGAGCTCACCTCATCAGACCATGCGGATGCAGGATGTATCATCCATGCCGCACCAAGCTCCCAGCCTTTCTTCCTGGGCTGCTGGGGGATTGGGTACCATGTACCAGCAGATGAGGGATTCCTTCTTCCGGAAGGTCAGTCAGTAGTTGGAGACTCTTCCCACCCAAGTGACTTACACATCTCTCTCAATGAAAACCAGAGAGAGTTCATGCAAACAGGCCAGGTGGACAGGTGACTAGCAATCTGCTTTTCACACTGGCCCTATGTTGGGTTGAGTTGGTGGCCAAGCCCCAACTCAGGTCTTCACAACAGGTGCCCTCAGGACCCAGAGTGAAGTTCTGGAGATGTAAGAAGCCCAGCGTTCAAACTCAGATGCCAGAAGGAACACTGAGTAAATACAATTGCATTCTTTCAACACAGGTATGCTTTTGTTTGTATATAAAATACACAGAAATCTTCTTTAGTTCAACATGGAAACATGCTCTCTACTCTTTTTTTTT
>SJYX01022826.1:8549-27140 GCA_006410675.1 Oreotragus oreotragus | reverse complement strand
TGAAATACACAGCTTATGTTCTTCTGTGGCTAGTTGTTTGACATTTTATTCTGACAGCGTGTCTACCCTGGAGTTCATTTATTTTCACTGATGATTTTTATTCCGTGATATGAACTCACCATACAGTAAAGTCCCCTACACACAAACGAGTTCTGTTCTGAGAGCACGTTCATTCAGTTCAATTTGTTCGAAAGTCCAACAAAATTAGCCTAGGTACCCAGCTAACACAATCAGCTATGTAGTCCTGTACCATAATAGGTTTATAATACTTTTCACACAAATAATACATTAAAAAAAATACAAAAATGAAACATTTTTAATCTTACAGGATACTACCTTGAAAAGTGTCATGGTACAGGACAACAGCTGGCATACAGGGCTGGCATCAAGTGCACAGGCAAGAGTTACTGACTGGAGGAGGGAGAGGAAGTAGGAGATGGTAGAGCTGAAGGATAGGAGATGGAGGGCAAGCTACAATTTCACTCATGCCTGATGTGATTGTACACGCAAACACGTTCACGTCTTTGAAAGTTCACAATGTGGAGGTTCGTATGTAGGGGATTTCCTGCACTTAATCTAGTCCCTTGCTGATAGTTGCAGTAGACATTGTTAGCCTTTCCCTTTCCTCACCTGTCTGACTTTCATTCTCTTTTTCTTTTTTCTCCTATTGTAAACAGTGCTGCGGTGAGGATCCCTGCTGGACACATGGGAGAGATACAGATGCCCTCCAGCTGAAGATCCCTGGGGCACACCTGGCATGGAACTGTAAGGTATGAGCATCTTCACTCTTCCCAGATACCGCCAATCTGTGTTCCCATGCTCGGAGCAGGGTATCCAAATCCAGTTTTTCTGTGGTCTCACCAGTGCTCAATATCCCCAGACTTCAAAATCTTTGTGCGTTCAAAGGATATGAAGTGCTGTCTTGGATATGGGATGACTTGGATATCGGATAAAGGATATGACTGCTGGTGAGGTTGAGCGCATTTTCTTAATTGATTCCCTTGCTGATAGATGCAGTAGATATTGTTAGCCTTTCCTTTTCCTCTCTTTTGCCTGTTCTGTTTGATGATTTTATTGATCTGTGGCGGTCCTTTATAGATTTTTAACATGAATCTCTTGGCAGGTAAAGGATCTTCTCCCAGGCTGTAGTTTGTCTTTTAGGGGGAATGGGAGGTTTGTTTGTTTTTCTTAAATACAGTGAAACACACAAATCTTAATGGCTGCAGTTTGGTGGGTTTTGACAGATGTATGGAACCATGTAGCCTGCTCCTCTATCGTGTCGCGGAAGACTTCCATCAGCACAGTAAAGTCTTTGTTCTCCTTTCCAGGCAACCACTATTTTAACATCTTTTACCATATTGTATTAATCTTGTTTGATTTAGAACTTTATATAAATTTAATCATACAGTGAATGTGTCTGGCTTCTTGCTCAGGATAATGTTTTAAGATTCATCCATGTTGTTGTGTAGATTTCTTTTTTTATTGCTGAGTAGATTGCTATTGTATAAATACACTGCAATATGTTTATCCTTTCTCCCGTTGATGGACAGTGTGGTTGTTTCAGGTTTTGGCTACCATGGATAAAATGGCTATAAACATTCTTGTACCTGTCTTTCTCTGGGCATATGTTTTCATTTCTCTAGGGTAAATAACTCGGAGTGAAATTGTTGGGCTGTAGAGAAGGTGTATGTTTAACTTTGTGAGAAACGCTGGGTTTCATCTTTTGACACTGTTAAGGGCATTGTCTGTCATCCGATTTAACAATCTTTTCCTTTATGGTTTTTGCTAGCTTTTAAGAACTCTCTTTCTGAGGTCATAAAGATTTTCTGCTTTATTTCCTTTGGAAGGTTTTAAACTCCGTGTGTCACTTTTGGGTCTTGAATTCACCTGAAATTGATTTTTGTCTACTGTGTGAGATAAGAATCTGTTTTGCCCCCGTTCTCCATTTGGGTAACCAATATTCCCCAAACTGTTAGTGACTAGAGCATCGCCCCCGCCCCCAATTGCAGTGCTTTGTCATAAATGAGATTTCCACATGGATTTAGATTTGTATCTGGGCTCTATTCTGTGCCATTGGTTTATTTTTCTATCCCTATGCCAATACCACACTGTGCTAATTACTGTAATTCATAAAATGTCTGGCTATCTGGTCGGGTAAGTCATTCTTCTTTCTTGAAAGTCAGCTTGTCTGCTTAGGGTCTTTACTCTTTCTTATAAACTTTAGGATCAGTTTGTTAGGTGGCAGGCATGTGTGTATGTGTGCAGGCACACACATTCAACACAGTTGAAATTTGTTTAATTTTGTTTGCATCTGCATTGTATTTATTGATTTGGAGAGAAGATTGCCAATTTTATGACTCCAAGTCTTCTCATTCATGAACACAGTTTATGTCTCTTTTTTGGTTTCCTAAGGTCTTTTAATAAAGTTATGTGCTTTTTCTCTTAAAGATATTTGTGCATTTTTTGTTGGATTAATTTTTGGTATCTTCCAGTTTTTTTTTGTTTTTGTAAATACGATTGTAAAAATGACATTTTAAATCATCTGTTGCTGTTTAGAGGAACATAGTTGATTTTTTGCACACTGGTGGTTTAGCAAGCACTTTTCTGAACCCTTTTATTTGCACCTATGGTTTGGCAGTAACTGCTTCTTACATTTTCTATATGGACAATCCTATAATCTGTAGTGAATGTTTCATTGTTTCCTCTCAAATCTTTAAAGCTTTAATTTTCTCTCTTGTATTTGAGCACTGTCTAGAACTTCCAGAATAATAGTGACTAGAAGGGGAGATAATGGATCTCCTGGTCTTGCTCCTGCCTCTGGAGGAATGCTTTTAATATTTGCTCATAAAGCTTGATGTTCATTCCAAAGTTTTCATAGATTCACTTTAAGTTATAAAGTCTCCTTCAAATCTTAGTTTGCTAAGACCTTTATATCATAAATGGATGTTGACTTTTTAAAAGAATTTTTCTGTTTATTGAATAGTCATATAATTTCCCTCTTTGATCTATGAATTCTATAAATAGATTTTCTAATATTAAATCATCTTTTTATTCCTAGAACCAACCTCATTGGTTTATGTTGATGGTGGTTATTATTGTACATAGTATTGTACAGTGTACAATTGTATTGTGTATTATATTGAATGGCAAACGTTAAGATTTTCACATTTATGTTGAAAAGTGAGATTGTGCTGTAATTTTCCTTTCTTATGTTTTCCTTGCTGTTGCTTTTGGTATTAACGGTATATTTACCTTACAAAATAGTTGAGGGACGTTTCTTTCTTTTCCTAGTCTTTGGAGTAGTTGGCATGAGGTTGAGTTACCTATTCTTCAAATGTTTGATAGAACTAACTTGTAAAATCACTTGGGCCAGGCTTTGTGTGTTTGTGTAAATGTGTAGGTTTTTAAAACATGGATATTTGTATGTTCAGATTTTCTAGTTCTTATTCAATAGCTTTGGTGAGTTTTTATTTTTTTTCTGGGGAAATTTCCATTTCATCTAAATTTTCTAATTTATTGGCATAATCTCATTCATCGTATTCTCTTGTTTTAAATTCTCTTTCCTCCCTCTTTTACTCCTAATGNAAAGTGAAGTCGCTCAGTCTGTCCGACTGTTAGCGACCCCATGGACTGCAGCCCACCAGGCTCCTCCGTCCATGGGAGTTTCCAGGCAAGAGTACTGGGGTGGGGTGCCATTGCCTTCCCCCGGCTGCTATTATAACACGCTAGATATTGTCACTAAGTCCAAGCTCATATTGCTCACTACATAACAGGTCAATAAATTGAGAGATGAATCGTTGGGGCAAGGAGCAGAGACTTTGTGTGGAAAGCCACCATACTGAGAAGAGGGTGACTTAATGTCCTGAAGAACCATCTTCTTTGAGTTAGAATTCCGCCCTCTTCTGTACTAAAAGATGAGGGTGGATTGCTTCAAACTTCTTGATGCCAGAATCCTTTGTTCTTGCAGCTGTCCATGTATGTCTGGGTACAATGTTCCTGTAAACCTTCAACAAGACAAATTGTATTATCTGTTCTGCCATGTTTTATCTCTATTTGAATGAAAAAGTGTTATATCTTTAAAGGTCAGAGCCTTGAGAACGGGCTGTCCTGTATCTTTCAGGCTATAGGCAACATTCTTGCAGCAAGGCTAAAGTAAAAGAAACAGATCCAATATGAAGTCAGATTTGTTCTTTTCTATTACAGCATTACATAGAATGGACCTTTGTTTTGCAGTCTCGGTTCTGTGACACTTGCTTTAACCCTCTGTGTGTTTACTTTTATTGTGTATCATACATAAACATGTATATAAAACATATTCCAAAGAATGATGCACTCAGCATTCAGGTGGACAAAACATTACCTAATACCTTATATCCTCCTTTTGTGCCTCTGCTCAAGGGCATCCTGCCCCACTCTCTGTGTGTGTTTAAATTTTTAATTTAGGCATCGTGATTGTAATCTGCAGTTCCTTTACTCTCAATTTTGTTGAGCATGTTCTCATATTTATTTGACATTTCTCTCTTCAGTGGAATTCCTGTTTTTGCCTTTCATCTACATCCTTTGGGATTATTTTTCTTATTCTTATTGATTTATAAGCATTCTTTACACGTTCTGGAAATTAATCCTTTGTCATATGTGTTGCAATTTTCATCTCCAAGTTGGTGGCTTGTTTTTTTCTCATTCTATATGAAGTCTCTGGAAAACCAGAAGTTTTTAAAAAATATTTATTTGGTGCTCCAGGTCTTAGTTATGATACTCAGGATCTTCCATCTTCTTTGCTGCATACGGGGTCTTTAGTCCCAACATGCGGGATCTAGTTCCCAGACCAGGGATCAATCCTGGGTTCCCTGCATTGGGAGTGTAGAGTCTTAGCCACTGGACCACCAGGGGAATCCCCAGAAATTCCTAATTTACCTATTTTGTTGTTGTTTTTAAAGGTAAATGCTTTTTTTATACCTTATTTAAGAACTCCTCTATCCTGAGGGCCTAAAATTATTATTCTATATTGTGTTCTAATTTTTGTTATAGTTTTATCATTCATATTTGTGTTTAATCTATCTGAATTGATTTTTATGTCGGACATGAAGGAATTAATCTTTTTCTGTATGGATAACCAGTTGTGTCAGTATCATTTGTTATAGTCCATCCTTTTCCTTGTAAATCTTTGACATCTGTTCTGCTATAAATCCAGTTTCCATATATGTCTGTGTGTGTTTCTGGGCTCTCTCATCTGTTTCATCAGACTGTTTGTCTATTCCTGCACCGACACCACACTGTTTTGGCTAGCTTTATCTTGATATCTGGTAGGACACATCCTTCCTTCTTGTTCTTCCTCAAGAGCATCTTAGGTTTCGTGGTCCTGTAGTCGTCCATACAGATTTTGGAGTCGGCTTGTTAGTTTCCATGACGCTGTCTATGATGGACTTGGTTCCGTGCTCTGTCAAATGGCTTAGCTGGTCCCTGTGGAAAGTGGTGCTGTATTCAGGGCTCAGTGTTTATCTTTATGGTCAGCAGGTTGGACTCTCACAGGGGCTGTAGGCAGAGCAGCCATGGTGAGTGGGCATCTCTATTGCTGAGCCCATGCCTCACCTCCATCGCTCCCACCCATGGCTATTTTTCCATGAGGGCCGGGGGGAAATGTGCTGGGGGAAAAGGCCAAATGATGCCTGTAGAACGGGCGTTCCTCCTCGCTGATGTTGGAGCCCTCTTCTGCTGAGCCACCCCACGCAAATACGCTCAGTTGGAGAGATCTTCTCACACCCCTATATCTTTGTTGCCAACTATCCCATCTTATTATTTCAAAGTCCCTGCCCATCCAGCCAAACTGTCAGCTTCTACCAATCAACACGGTATCTATACCGCTGGCCCAGTGTGGGAAAGGGGAGGCAGGGTAAACTGGGAGAAGCCCCTGATTGTAGGACAGTCTGAGGAACTACCACACCTCGCCACCATGACTGTGAAATACGAGTTTGTGGAAAGGCTGTGAACAACTGCTCTTACACAGCCGCAGAGTGGTAGCTTGTTGAGACATTTTGACACCATCTCCGACCACCACAAACTTCTGGAAGAAAGTGGCTAATATTTCAGTTATTTCACCCTATATCTCTTCCACCTTCCAATCTTGTTCAAATTTCTCTCATTGGCAAACTCTAACCTGGAGCCATATTGGGAAAAGTAATTCTCTGACTTACAAGAAGTGAGGATGGTAGAGCAGACCATTTTGCCTCAATTGTATATGTTTATGTGGTTTGCAGTCATTTCCATATATAATATAAGGGATCACTAGCCATCCTGGCTTAGGAATGGCTTCCGGGATAATAACTACTACTGTTCACTGTGCTGGTTCACCTGGAATTGTGGCATAAGGTTCAGGGGCCAGACATCGTACTATGACCGGTCTTACGATGTGCAGTATTAGAAGTGTGAACTCCGGGAACTCCAGGTGAACTCCGGGAGTTGGTGATGGACAGGGAGGCCTGGCGTGCTGCAGTTCATGGGGTTGCAAAGAGTCAGACACGACTGAGCAACTGAACTGAACTGAACTGATTAGAAGTGTGTGAATACTGAAGGAGAAATAAGGTTAAAAATGCTTGGTACCAGAAGCTGGTCTGTTCAGAAGTATGATAGGGATGTGCTTGACAGTTAATGTTAAAAAGTTCATTACATCTGTGTTTAAAGCAATCAATTTCTCTTCGTTGATCCTTTGGATGAAGAGTCTTAAAATGACACTGCAACCCATAACAACGTAATTATGTTCAAAAATGTTCCGTTGCATAAGAAGCAATAAGGTAAATTATTAACAGAAGTACCTTCTAGTGCACCAGTCATCTCTTCAGCTGCATTTAATTTGCTATTTAACTCATCCATTGGGTTTTTAATTTCAGTGACTTTCTGTATCTCTTTAGCAGTTCAAGTTAGATATTTTCCAAATATGTTTGTTTGATCCAAATATGTCTGTAAGATCCAAAGGACAGGACCAGAGGACTCCTTTTTCTGTCTTCTTATAACTACAGGAATAGATAATTTATGGAAAACACAGAGAAGTAAACAAATGATATCAGTTAGAAATCACTTTAACCAGCACTAAACTGCCAGAGACTTAAATGATTTTATGTCTCTGGTCTGAGTCCTCCTCTGTAAAACCTATCCCCCCAATTCATTCCACAAATACCTTTCTCTTTCCTTTCCAACATTCCTTCCTTTACATTGTTAATTATTTAAGATATACTTAGTTTGTAGACCGTGTGTTGTTTGTTCTAGTGGTTAAAGTCTTGGTGATGGCCTGGGTAGAGTGGGGATCAAACCCTATTGCTTATTTTGTCTGAATCTCGCTCACTCGTCTTGTGATTTTGGATTATGAACTCATCTACTGCAGCATTCTATCTGTGAGAATCATGTGCAGCCTTGGTTGAGGTGCTCTCCTGAGCGGTTTCGTGTTTGTTACTGTCAGGAATCCAAGGGGTATCACTGTCCTGAGACTAATGTTACCATGTTACCTTACCAGTCCGGGATTTTCTAGACTAATGGGATAGGGTTCCTCCCACACAGCTACAGCATGAACTCAAAACTTTATTCCTTTGATATTTAGTCCCCTTTCAATTTCGGCTCCTGAGGAATTTCTTCCTTGAGAACTTGGCTCTTTATTTCAAAGGATGCCTGTTATACTTTATCCACAGTTTCTAAGTGTTTATTAGTGGGAGGAGCTTCAGGTTATTTAGCAAACCATATTTCCAAAATTATAAGGCTTGCGATTTGTTTTTGTTAATTGTTGTGGCCCTTTTGCCTATCATAATGCCTGGGGAAAAGATAGTAAGTAAGAATTCTTTTGTTCTTTATTTGTGTCCCCTGGCAACCGGGATCCTTAAGCCTTTGCCCTTCCCTCAGTGCCCAGCACAGAGCCTGGCACACAAAGGGCCCTCAGGAAACGTTGGTGGAATGAATTGGGAGGACATGCTTTGCAAATGAGGACTCTGAGACCAGAGACATGAAATGACTTAAGTCTCTGGCAGTTCAGTGCTGGTTGAGGTGATTTCTAGCTGATATCATTCATTCGTTCACATATCTGTATTTTCCATAAATTAGCCATTCCTGTAGTTAGCAGAAGACAGAAATCCTTTGGTCCTGCCCTTCGAATCTTATTTTATTGGAGAACATGGTCCTCCCATTCCCTTCTCCAGGGTTCAAGACATCAGTATGTTTGTCTAAGAGGCTCAAGTCTGATGAGCTTGGAGGACTTCTGGATAATAGTGGCTGAGACTGTGAGAGAGAAAGTGGGGAAGCTGGAGAGGGTGGCCAACCCCCTCTGGCCCCTGTGTGCATCCATTGCTTCATCTCTGGCCCGTGTGCCATCGTTGATTTCCATTCTCCTCTCCCCATCCTCCTCTCCCCATCCTCCTCTCCCTCCACTGTTTTTTTTTTTGGTGAAATTTGAACTCTTGGTAAGAGGCCAGTTGTCTTAGCTAAAAATGATTCTCTTGATTTATTCTTCTTGGTGTCAAAGAAAATCAAACTTTGCCCTAACATGAGCCCTCCCTGGCTGGCTGAGAGTGACAGTTACCCTGGGCAGCATGAGGGAGGTTGTGGAGAGACCCCCAAGCTGGAAGTCCAAAGTCCTTAGTTCTTGGACCAGCATCACCCCTATGTGACCTGGGGCAACTCACTTGCCTTCTCGGCACTCAGTTTTATGATCTGAAAAATTGAGAGGATGATTTGTAAAGCCCTCTCCAGCTATGACATCTTGAGGTTACAAAATCAAGTAAGGTACTAAAAAGGGTTTAGGTGCTAGAATACTGGTCTGTGTATTAGGGGTGCCTGACAAAAATCCCCGAGCTTCAGTCTCCATCTCTGCCCTTGGCTCAGGCCTGATAACAAAGTTGCTTGATCATGCAAACATAGGGGCAAGGGGCTTGACATCAGTGCCACAAGTTTAGAATCAAGGGCCCTATCCCCTAGTATGTAGGTGACATCTTGTGGAGACCTCGAACGAAACCGAGGTTCTGTAGTCAGGAAGAACTGGAGATGGGGATTCACAGCGCTGTCCCAGAGTAAGTCCATCCAGGTCATTGACTTTGATGTGACCATTACGAACAGCGTTTTCAGAGACTTTCTAAAAACACAGCCAAGTGATTGTGCTATAATGGTAAGTGAAAACACACAGGTCACAGATTCATAGATTCAGAATAAACAAAGCCAGATACGAATGAAGCATAAAAGGCTAGAGGTAGGATAACAGGTGATTTCTCTCTCTCTGGGGAGCTAGTTTGCTCTGCTCATGGCATGTGTGTTTCCTACTGTGAAACTGTATCACGCTTATAATGGTAAACAAACTGTATTAAAATAACATTTTAAAGAGTGTTCCATGTTGTGCTGCAGGGGGATGGGAGAGCTGGTTGACCCCATGTTCACATCTGGACCCACCAGGGACATCAGTGCTGGCGGGTGTCCAGGAAGGGTGTTAGTGATAGTGAGGGAGCTGCACAGCTGACCTCAGGGAGCAGCTGTCAAACGGAGGCTGTGTTGCTTGGAAAAATAAGGACGAGGTCACAATCATGCCCTGAGATAGTCCCAGGGAAAAGGAATCAGACACTGTTGGAGGGGATGAAGAGGGCAGAAGCAGTATGACTGGGGGAAACCCCAGGCTTGCAGGGACCCACGCGGCTTTAGGCTTAATAGAAGTAAGAGTGGCTGGCTTTGGGAATTGTCCAAGTTTAGCACCAACAGCCTTGGGAGGTGGTGAGCCCAGCCTCCCTGGGAGGGTTGATGGAGGCTGCTGCCCATGGTCAGGGACACTGCGGTGAGCTTTCCTGCAGTGCCGGGAAACTGGAGGAGAGGTGCTCAAAGTCCCCTTCATCTGTCAAAGGAGAAGGAAAAAGTTGGAAGGAGAGAAATAATTAGCATCATGGTTAGGAGAGGGGACCTCCCAAGTGAGTTCAAATCCTGGATCTACTAATTATCTGTGTGATCTTGGATTAATTTACCAAACCTCTTTGAATCTCAGTTTTCTCATCTGCAAAATGGACATAAAGTCACAGTCACTGTGCTAGATGAATGAGAGAGGGTATAAAGGGCTTGGTGCAGGGCCTTAGATACAGTGAGCACTCAATCAATAAGCTGGATGGCAGCAGGTTATTTTTCGGGCCCCCTGCAACTTGCTCAGCACCCAGGTCACTCACTTCCTCACGTGTCAGCCGTATCGTGTTTGGCATCAGCCTCTGTGGGTCAAATGTCATGTTCTGTATTTGGCTGAACTAATTTTATCCCAGATTATTTCTGACAGAGTCAACATTCTTCCCTCTCCCGCCTCCGAATCCCCTCAAAAGGTACACATTCTCTGGGCAGGCTGCTCTCTGAGCTTGGTTTCCTTGGCCTCTCTCCCCACGTCAGTGCCCAGAATGTAATAACGAACCCCGTCTCCCAGCCAGGAGCTGGGTGCCCAGGAATTCCGGCCCTGCTCAGCCAGGTCTGTTTGCCAGCGCATCTGTTTCTAATCAGCACGGTGCAGTGCATTCTTTCTGCCGAGCGAGCGTGCAGGCCCAGGGCCTGGGGACCACGCTAATTGATTGCTAAATGGATCCTGTCATTTCCAAAAGAGGCCTCTGGACTTGCCCTTCACTCTGCCTCTGCTCCCCCTGGGCTGGAGAGCTTAAGACTTAACTAGTCCGCTGCTTTTGGAAGAGAGGCACTGCCGATCTTGAACCTCAGTTGGAGGAATTCAGGAGAAGCCTTAGAAAAGCCCCCGCTCTCTGTAAAGAGATTTTCGGCTTAAAAAGCTCTTCTGTGAACACGATCCTCTTTCATTCTCCCAGCAGCTCCCTGGAGTTGGCCCAATGGCATTGGAGAGATGAGAAATACCCAGGTTTAGGCTGTGAGTTGAGTGGCCCTAGGTCACATATAGAGTTAGTGGCAGGGATGAGACTGTCTTGAACCCGACTTGTGCTGGGTCCAGGTTCTTCCCCGAAGCTCAGCCCATCAGCAGTGTCTGGCCAGGGTTTGTCACTGAGATTGCCAGGGAGAAATGGGGACAGCCCAGGGTCTGCTGACCGGGCTGCCTGGGACGTCCTGACCTCCCAGGCAGCCCAGAAGAGCTGTGGGTGTGTTGGAGGGCCTGTCTTATGAGAGCACCAGGTTGAGGAAGGTGCCCATTTAGGGGTGAAGGACAGCTACCTCCCCCCAGAGAGGTCACAGCCTTCCTCCCCCGACAGTAGCCGCCTCTCCTCCCACGCCCTTGCTCCAAGGGCCCCAGGCTTCCCCGGCACTGAGAAGGAGAACGGCCGGAGAAGAAGTCGCCGTTTGTGTCCTCATCTGTCCCCTCAGCTTGGAGGCAGGGATGGTTGCCCTTCTGTCTCTAAATCTCCTCCTGGAACAGGGTCTGCTCATAGTAGGTGGTCAATACAGGAATGTAGAGCAAGTGACTCATCCTGGACTTTTCCCTCTGATCTCATTCTCCGTGTGCTCTTGGCAGAGTTGACTAGCCAGGATGAGATTAAAACCTGCTCTCAGCAGAGCAGTTTCACACTCTGGTGCCTCGGCGCCTGATGAAAACCCCCGAGCTTCAGTTTCCATCTCTGCCAAGTGGCGATGATTCCATGTGTGTCTACCTGGGGCTGCTTGCGGACCATTTGAGCTAATGCAAGTTTGAATGCTACACTCATGTAAAGAAGCGGGTGTGTGTGTGTTCATTTTAATCGTTAATGGATTCTGGGCTCCACTCTACTCCAGAAGCTTCTTCATTGGTCCAACTGCCAAAAAAGCTTACTATAGAACTGGGGTGCAGAGAAGTTCCATCAGTCTGTAAAACTGTGAGCCCTCAAAATAAGTCTTGGTTCAGACTAAGTGCCTCATAGGGGCAGAAGCCAGAAAGGGAGGTCCTTGGCCCCATGGCCTGGATCCTGAGTCCCCGCTGCTTCTCCTCCTCTCCTGTATCCCTATCCTTGCCCGCATGTCAATTCTAACCCTGCTTATGAGGTTGAAGAGAGCTATACTTGTCTCCTGGATCTCCATCTTCATTGCTGTGTGACTTTGGGGAAACCATTTAACCTCTCTGATCTTATAATGTATAAGATAGGGATAACAGCACATCCTATAGGATTGTTGAGAAGAGTTACTGAAATATGAACAAAAATAAGCGTGACAGTGGGTGAATGTGGGCTGTTCCTGCCGTGCTGGAGCGGGCTCCTTGGCCCTTGTCTCTTCTCCCCAGACCTCTGCCATCTGGTCCCCCGTGGACACTGCTCTTGCCATGGCCTCCTTTGCTTCCCGATTGCAAAATCCAAAGACTGCTTCATTCGAATCCTCTAGGCCTCCCTGCAGCATTTGGCACTGTGGCCCACTCCTTCCTGAAAAACTCTTCTCCCTGAATTTCTGGCCTGCAGTACTCCCTTGGTTCTCCTCCGACTTCCCTGGCCATTTCTGCCCCGTCTCTTCCATGCAGCCGTCTTCTTTCTCGGCCGCAGTCCCAGGGCCTGCTCTTCCGTGGAGGCCTGTGTGTGCTTTTCTCAGTCTGCAGTCAACAGAGTTTACACAGAGAAAGCGCAGTTCTTGCCCAGAAGAGCTCCGCGCCTGCTCACTGCTCCTGGAGACTGGCGGGGCAAAGTGCTGTGCTCATTGCTTCTAGATGTTAACGCATTTGACACTTGCAGAGTTTGATGGATCGGGGCTTGAACCCAGCCCCACGGCGGACTCTGGAGTGGTGGCAGCAGATAGTCCCTGGCTCGTCCCACCAGTGAGGGAGGAGCTGGGAAGCAGGCCCAGGGTGCACTGACCATGCCCTGCAGGGCCTGGGGATGGTGTGGGGTGGGCCTGCTCATCAGGCTGGACACAGAGAGAAAACGCTGGGGACTCAGAGCCGCAAAACTAGCATCTGATCTGCTTTACCATTTTCTTGCTGTGTGACCCTGGGACAATCACTTTACCTCTCTGAGCCTCAGAGGTGTCAGGGAGGCCTCATACATAAAAGCATGTATTAGAAAATAAGCAAATTATTGTCATTCTTGAAGCCCTTTGGACCTCCCACGTGGTGCTAGCGGTAAAGAACCCGCCTGCCAATGCAGGAGACACAAGAGTCGCAGGTTTGATCCCTGAGTTGAGAAGGTTCCCTGGAGGAGGGCACAGCAACCCACTCCAGTATTCTTGCCTGGGGAATCCCCATGGACAGAGGAGCCTTAATTCCTGGGCTACAGTCCATGGGGTCGCAAAGAGATGTGATGGAAGCAACTTAGCGTGCACAAAAACACTTTCAAGCAGGCGTCCCCAGTCTCTGGGATCTAATGACTGATGATCAGAGGTAGGACTGATGTAATAATAATAGAAACGAAATGCACGATAAATGTCCTGTGCTTGAATCATCTCGAAACCATCCCCCACAACCTCAGTCCGTGGAAAAGTTTTCTTCCATGAAACTGGTCAGTGGGCCAAACAGGTCTGGGGACTGCTGCTTTAAAGCACGTGATCCGATTGGATCCTGACAGAAAAGGGACTTGCTGGAGAGTCCTGTGAGCCGGAGACCCCCCTGGATCTTCAGAATTCAGTGGGGGACACCATTCCCTCAGTTCCTCAAGGCGGTGGGATTGGGGGGGGACCTGCTCGTACCAGGCTCTTCACCTTTGCTATCGAATTTGCTTTGGACAGAAATCCTGGCAACAGTACCATCATGTCCATTGTATAAAAAAGAAAGGTTAGGGCCCCCCCGAGAGGTTAAATGACATGCCTGTGTCCACACAAGGGGCGCTTGGGAGCCAGGTTCTGCCCCAGGACTGTGCTTCTTTCATCTGGCCCCTGCCACTCGAGCGCCTTCCCCCGCTCCCATTCACCAGTCGCCAACCCATCCACGGGCTGGTTTCCTGAATGCGCCTGCCTCCTGGGAGCAGGGTTAACCGGCCCAGTCCAGGCATTCATTGACCATGGCCCACAGGGAGAGCTGTAAACAAAGTAATATTTGGCGGCACCATTTCCCAGAACTTGCTCATCCTTAGGGGAACTGGGGAAAAAGCAAATGAAAGACGTTTTGAATTCGAGAGACTGGCTTGTGGGACATCCTGGGACTTTTCAGAGCTCCCCACCTCCCTGCCTATTACATCATGTCAGGTGTAATTTATCAAGCACATGTCTCCTGTGCCGAGTGACTTTGTCTGAACTGTCTTACTTAATGCTGACACCAGTCTCAGGTTGCAGGTACTATTTTTATCCTCGAGTTACAGATGAAGAAACTGAGGCCGGAGGGGGCACAGCTAGTAAGTGGTGGGACCAGGATTCGAACCTAGACAGTTGGGTTCCACAGCCTGAGCTCCGAAGCTGCATCACAGTGAGGAGGATCAGGGAGGGGCTCTGGGGTGCCTCACAACTCTGTGATTGGCTGGACCTCCTCTCTCCACCCATCCCCATTTCCAGCTGGCCTCTTTCTCCTCGTTCTGGAACCTTCCTTCCGTCTCCACTTGGCCACGCCACAGGAGATGCTGGCAGAGCCCAGGAGGCCACATCCATGCCTGGTCTGTGCCCAAGCCTCTCAGTGTCCCTGGGTTCTTTCTCAGTCCACGGCAGAATTGGCTAGGAGTTTGTTAACATGTTGAAGATTTATCCTGCTCTCTGAAGCTTCTCTTCCTTTGCCTTGCACTGTTTATTGAAATTGTTCATAGGACACTGTTAAAGATTAAAACAAAAATCAATAGAAAAATATTTATGGGCTCTGGTAGGGCCGCTGCCACGTAATGACACTTGAAGATGGTTCTCTGAGCTTTGCACTGTGCTGTCTTCTGATGCTGGGGGCCGGGGTGAGAAGGTGGGTTGCAGGGGCCGGGGGGAAGCAGGGACCCACTTCTTGGCTTAGTCCTATGGTTTTACCCTGCTTCCCAAGAATTCACTCTGATGATTCTTCCCACTTTTGGAGAACTGGGTTTTCTGAAACCAGGCCTCTCCAGGCAAGGTAGCTCAGGCGCCAGTTCCAAAGGTCCTTCCCTGGCGTCTTCCTACATGCTCTGTGTGTAGTGTAAAGTCTTCATCATTTCTGGTGTGCAGATGACGCATCCTAGCTTCCAGTGTGCGTGCAAGGGTTTCCTCTGCTGGTTATTTCTGTCATAAGCTGTGAAAAGAATTGAAAGTGTGTCTCTGTCTTTTTAAACTTCTGTTTGGGGGCATAGCTGATTAACAATGTGATAGTTTCAGATGAATGGCATGGAGACTCAGCCATACATATACATGTATCCATTCTCCCCCAAACTCCCCTCTGCATGACATTGAGCAGAGTTCCCCCTGCTATACAGTAGGTCCTTGTTGGTTATTCATTTTAAATACAGCAGTTAAAAAAAAAAAAAAAAAGATGTGTCTCAAATAGCTATTTTTCCCAATTTTTAAAATGCAGGTTTCTAAAAGGAACTGTACTGAAAAAAAATTTTTTTTCCTCCAATATGTGTCCCCAAGTGGTCCAAGGGGGCCAGGATGGGCCTGGGGAAGGTTCCAAGGACAGAGTGGTCACCCAGGGCCGAAACTCAGAGGTGCCAATGGGCAGAGGCTCAGCACCTGGCCTGAGCTGGGGACTCAGGTAGAGAAGGGGAAGGGAGGGCAGCAGAGCTGGACTCACGGGCCTGCAGGTGCCAGCGTGAGATTCGGACAGGTGAACCTGTGGGGGTGTGGGAGGTGTGTCAAGGCCAGGCAGGACTGTGAGGCCCGTGCTGGGCTTCCTGGTAGGGGCGGGGGGCCCAGCCAGGGCAGGGGGCTGTAGTCAGGGGCCAGACCAAGCACCTGAGTTTTGACTATAAACCCAAGTGGAATGAAATGTGTGATTCAGAGGCAAAACCAACCCAGCGCAGTCTCCAGGGTGCTTCCAGGGCAAGGGAGGGCAGAGAAGGCTCTGCCCTGATCTGTTCACAGTGTTGCATTCAGTTCTGAACAACACATTTTAAATATTAAATGAAGAGAAATAAGAATTATGTTCACAGGGTTCAAATATAAAAACTAAAACACACCAGAAACTTCCCTGATGGTCCAGTGGTTGAGCTGTGCTTCCAGCGCGAGGGGTGCAGGTTCGATCTCAGGTTGGGGAAATAAGATGCCGTGAGGTGCGGCCAAAATAAAATTTAAAAAACCCCACACAAACAAGTAAACAGTGAAAAATCTCCTACTCTTCCCTCTTCCCCGCTCAGTCCCCTCTGTAACTATTGTCATTAGTTTCTTAAATATTCTCTGGACTTATATAAGGCTTATATAAGAGACTATAAATATGTTTTTTGTATAAATATCTCTCCTTTATATACTAAAGTTGGAATAATGTACATGTCTCGAGCTTGCTTCTTTATCCCTTTTACATCTGGACCATGTATGTTAACGTCATCACCCAAAGCATCAACTAAACGTTTTGCATCTGTGACCGGAACTGTGATAAGCTAGTTCTTTGCAGGGTCTGAACCCCACTGAATCCTCACAACAATCTTATTTGGTAGGTGCTATTTTTATTCCTATTGTGTAACTGAGGAAACTAACATGAGGAGACGTTAAAGGATCTGACTCACGTTTTCCACCGCTTGAGTGGCAGAACTGGGATTTGAACCTGGGAAACTGGATTACAAAGTCTGTCACTACCTCCCGTTCTGACAAGCATGTGGCTGACCCTCTCCTGACGGGCAGGTCGGTCTCCAACATTGGTGGGGCCAGGGTAAAAGTGCTAGTTAATGTTTATGTGCCATGCGTCAAAATAGTTAAGGGGTATCAGTCAATAATCCAAAGAATCTAAAGTTATAAGTCAAAACTGTTCATATATAACACATGAAGAGCTAATATAACTATGAATTAACAAACTGTCATATGAAATATCCAGCCTCTGCTCATTCAAATACATCTTCATAACAATACAATTGATATATAAGTTTAAAATGTAATTGACAAAATGAAAAATCAATAGAAAGCATATTTTCTTTTATTTAGAGAATACTTTATTAGTTTCTGTAATCAAACCCATGTAGGTAAGACCTTACATATTTAATGTAGTGTGTTACCCCTGACTCTTTGTGACTCCATAGACTGCAGCATGCCAGGCTCCCCTGTCCTTCACTGTCTCCCAGAGTTTGCTCACTCATGTCCATTGAGTTCATAATGCCATGTAACCATTTCATCCTCTGTTTTCCACTTCTTTTGTGCTCAATCTTTCCCAGCATCAGAGTCTTTTCCGATGAGTCAGCACTTCGCATCAGGTGGCCCAAGTATTGGAGCTTTAGCATCAGTTCTTCCAATGAATATTCAGGACTGATTTCCTTTAGGATTCACTGGTTTGATCTCCTTGCAGTCCAAGGGATTCTCAGAAGTCTTCTCCAGCACCACATTTCGAAAGCATCAATTCTTCAGCTCTTAGCCTTCTTTATGGTCCAACTCTCACATCTCTACATGGCTACTGGAAAAACCATATCTTTATTTGTTAAATATCTTTATTCTGTGTGCATTTGTCATAGGCAAGCCCACATCAGGGGCTCTTCTTGCCCATGTAAGGTTCATTCTGGTAGGAGGAGCAGTTTTCAGTTAACGGTGGTCAAGGTTGCAGGACTTGGGATGTTTAGCATGGGGAAGAAGTTATCCCCCTTTTTCCTCTGCCTTGTCTTTACCCCTGTATCTCTCCTTTCCAATCTTGTTTCTTCTTTATTTCCCCCCCTTATTGTCCCTGAAGGGGTGTCATGGAGACACTCATCCTATGCTGTTGCAGAAAGTAGGAACCATACGAGGGAGTGGGCAGTACATAGAGGGAACTTTGGACTCAATTGGAGTCAAAGGTTCTAAGTCAGTCTAGCCTGACATTAGATTGAGCAGCTGGCAAAGGAGGTGGGCTCCCTGCCCCCAGAGGTACCCAGTCATGGGTTTCTGGTACAAAAGGATTTCTGCATTGGGTAAGGAGTCAGGTTAAAGAGAGAGTCTTTGATTCTGATGCTCCAAGGGAGCCCTCATTCAAGTCTCTGAGGTATCATCCTTTCCAGTCTTGGCATGGCTGCTGAGTGATGGGTTCAGTTCAATAGCTCAGTCGTGTCCCACTCTTTGTGACCCCATGGACCACAGCATGCCAGGCTTCCCAGAGCTTGCTCAGACTCATGTCCATTGAGCCAGTGATGCCATACAACCATCTTATCTCTTATCGTCCTCTTCTCCTCCTGCCTTCAATCTTTCCCAGCACCAGGGTCTTTCCCAGTGAGTCAGTTTTTCACATCAGGTGGCCAAAGTATTGGAGTTTCAGCTTCAATATCAGTCCTTCCAGTGAATATTCAGGACTGATCTCTTATAGGATGGACTGGTTGGATCTCCTTGCAGTCCAGGGGACTCTCAAGAGTCTTCTCCAACACCACAGTTCAAAAGCATCAGTTCTTCGGCACTTAGCTTTCTTTATGGTCCAACTCTCACATCCATACATGACTACTGGAAAAACCATAGCTTTGACTAGACAGGCCTTTGTCAGCAAAGTAATGTCTCTGCTTTTTAATATGCTGTATAGGTTTGTCATAGCTTTTCTTCCAAGGAGAAAATGTCTTTTAATTTCATGGCTGCTGTCACCATCTGCAGTGATTTTGGAGCCCAAGAAAAGAAAGTTTGTCACTGTTTCCATTGTTTCCCCATCTATTTGCCATG
>SJYX01022824.1:68149-103003 GCA_006410675.1 Oreotragus oreotragus | reverse complement strand
AAAATCTCTCCTTAGTTGCTGTTTGAAGTTTAGCCACTAGATGGCATAACGGTTTTACGGATCAGCAAAAGCCACAAAGGAGACTTGTTATTAGCTTCTATTGAAAAGACGATGCACCTGTAAATGCTGTTCTTTGAGTTTTCTCCTCCTGCAAAATACTACCATCTTTGAGAACCAATATTAGATGAGTGACTTTTTGTTTTTAACGATTTAATGTTTATTTATCTTCCAATCTATTAAAACCATTATTGGCCTGTCCCTCTTGGGGTAAATAAAGCCAGTCCCTCTTGGGGGTAAATTGTTTTCAGAATACAATTGATTCTTAAGTACACTGAGTCTTTCTAAGTGGACATTTGTTTTCAATTTAGAAAAAGGAGTCTGTGTCCAGGCTGTGAACAATTGTTTAAAAAGTTTGTAGGAACTTTTAAAGGGTCCCTGTTTTGAGTTAATAGGGCATAATTATGTTTCTGGAATGAGATATGTCCGAGGAAGCCAATGCCCTGTGCTGAACTGGATCTCTTTTCCACCAGTGTCCAGCACAGCTGGTGTAGATGATAAGACCTGTCTATTCACAGGGCTTTTCTTTATGTTGGCCAGACGTATGGAGCATCTCCAAACTTGGTGACTTCCCAGTAGATTGCTCTTTGTGTGACAGGATTTGCACCCCACGCCTGATTCTCTTAATTACACCCAGAGAATAACTAGTGAGGAAGGCAGCTGTATGAATGACCCTGGGATCTCCTGATCTGGCTCTGAAAGGGTGCCCCTTCTCCCACATTTTCTGGATTACATATTTTACAAGTCACAGGGTAATTTTCTATTCCTGTAAATGAAAGCTTGCCGAGTTCCGTTCATTCAAAAAGGAGCTGTTTTGAAAGTAAAAATGTTTAAGAGACTTTACATCTATGAACTTTCAGAAGAGTATTCATTACTACCTAAAGCCCTGCCAGTGAGAAGTTTATTTCTACTATTCAGCTTTTCGGTTTTAAAACATAAGTCGAAACAGGTAATATTCATTCTTTTTTATAGTTAGCAGCCTAAAATTCTTCACCGAGGGCCAGATTTTCCACCACAGGTTGTGTTGTAGATAAACTATACTTCAAACTCAGTGACACACGTACACACATATAGAGACACACAAAGCAAAAGGCTTTGACATCAGATTATGTATTTATATCCTTTAATTTTGTTAAGATACACTTTTCAGAGTTTGCAATTAAACTTTAAGTGAACTTTTTTGTGAGAAGTTGAGTGGCATGTAACAAAAAAAATTTTTTTTATTTTCAAAGTCATATTTTAAGTCCACAAAGAATTTTGCTAATGGTGGATCTTTGGGTAAAAGGAAGACTCAATCCATGAATCATTTTACTTTGCTTATGTGCAAAACCTTATACCAGGCAGCATAAAGAGTGTGTGCACGCTCAGTCGTGTCTGATTCTTTGCAGTCCCATGGACTGTAGCCTGTCAGGCTTCTCTGTCCATGGAATTTTCCAGGCAGAAATATTGGAATGGGTTGCCATTTCTTACTCCAGGGTATCTAAGATGTAAAATAGTAAACAACTGCTTTTATTCCTGCCCCTATGAATTCATAGTCAAGGGCCTCAGCATTTTAAGATAAATTATTGCATGATGTAGGAAAATTTAATTGTGATCACAAATAATATGAAAGATGGGAAGAGACTTTAGGCTGAAGGAGTTAGGAAAGGATTTGGGAGAAGGGAAATTTTTCATGTTAATATTTAACCATCAAATATGTTAAAGGTTATATAAGATTTTGTTTAAAAAAAAAAAAAGTGTCAAAAATCCCAACCAGAAGAAATGGGATGAACAGAGGCATTAAGAGGAGAGAGCTCCAGGTGAATTTTCAGTTTGGCTGGAATCACAGGTTAGGAGAATGGGAGATGAAACAGAATGTATACATTGAAATCCTACTGGGCAAGGCTTTGAACCCAGGCAATGACTTGGAGTTACAGCCTGTAATAAGTAGGGAGCAGTTGAAAATGTTTGGGTACCACAGTGATATCCTGAAAGTCTTCATGAAAATCTTGATGTAAAGAGATGAATCTGGTAATCATATAATAGGTGGGGGAGAAGTGAGAGAAGAGAGATGCAGGGAGAGCCCTGAAATACCTATTTAAGTAGCTTAAATATGAAATGAATGAGTGAGTGAGTGAGTGAAAGTCTCTCAGTCCTGTCTGACTCTTTGTGACACCATGGACTGTAGCCCGCCAGGCTCTTCTGTCCATGGGGATTCTCCAGACAAGAACTCCGGAGTGGGTAGCCATTCCCTTCTCCAGGGTATCTTCCTGACCCAGGGATCAAACCTGGGTCTCCCACATTGCAGGTGAATTCTTTACCATCTGAGTAAGAAATAGAACCTCAGCAAAGGCTTAAGGAGTGCAGATAGCAATAAGGGATACTTGGGAGGTTTAGTGGGAATCTGGGTACAGATATAATGTTATACTGTGCAGGTAAAGTCTGATTATTTATCTTTTTACATTAATTTAATCTGGTTCAAGACACCCCATCCCTCATTGATTTGCCAACACTGGGGAGACTGCCCTGGTCAACTGCTTGCCCGGCCCCTGCCCCTCCTGTGGGTCAGTCGAGGGAGAAGCCTTATTCTCTGCTCCTTCTGCTCACAGTCTCTGTTGCTCCCTCACTGGCCATTGCATGTGGGATGGGGGGCCCTGTGGCTGCTGGAGATGCGCCCCCAGACTTGCTTTCCCTAGGGGAGGGAAATCCTAGCCAGCTTTACCCCTTCCCCTCTTCAGTGCAAAGCAGCATTCTCTATCCCCCCACTTCTTGGATCATCTAATGTAATTCAGCTCTTACTGGCCCTTGACTTTCTTCGGGGAGGCAAGGGAGCCCAGAACTCAAGAGAACAAATTGGCTTTTCCCTGTATGAAGGGTTGAGCAGGGTAGCAATGTAAGGATGTGTAGGCTGTTCACTGCATGAGAGCATAGGCCCTGGGGGAGAGTGTGTCCTGAAATCCAGCCTGCACACTGCTTGCCAAGCTGGGAAGCTGCCAAGAAGAAAAGCTTTCTGTATTCTCACAGTTGTGTATGTTCAGAATCTCAGTTGTGTCCAACTCTTTGTGACTCCATGGACTATAGCCTGCCAGACTCCTCTGTCCATGAAACTTTGCAGGTCAGAATACTAGAGAGGGTTATCATTTCCTTCTCTAGGGGATTGTCCTGACCCAGGGATCGAACCTGAGTCTCTTGGATCTCCTGCACTGCCAGGCAAGTTCTTTACTACTGTGCCCCCTGGGAAGATGCCAAGAAGAAAAGAGACCCGCTTTAAAAATTTTGCATCAGGGGGCGTTATTGGCTAGCAGATAACCTGGTTGGAGGAAGGAAAATATTTTCCTTTGGCAGGAGGCTGTCTTTAGTTGAAAGCAACATCAACAACAACTCAGGGAATTCCCCAGCAGTCCAGTGGTTAAGACTTCACGCTTCTACTGCAGGGAGCCTGGGTTCCATCCCTGGTTGGGGAACTAAGATCTCTCATGCCACGTGGCACAGCCAAAAAGAAAACAAAACAATATACCAATACTAAGACATGCTCCTCTCTTGTCTTTGCTCTGAGGCTGACAGAGTGTTTGCGGGAGCCCCTGGGCCCTGATTCTGCAAGGCGCCCACCAGGAAACTGTGTGCTGCAGCCCTCTTGTCTTCTGAAGTGTTTTTAAAGCAAATTCTTATAACTCTCTGAAAAGTAGTCGTGTGGACTTAGGAACTGTCCTTAAGAGTCTGATATGGGCCTCTTCACTTAATGATATAGCTGAGAGAATTCTTTTCTTTGAAAAAATAAATGTGTGGGAATTCCCTGGTGGTCCGGTGGTTAAGACTCCATGCTTCCACTATAGGAGGCTCAGGGTTCCATCCCTGGAGGGGGCGGGGGGTGGGGAACTGAGATGCTGCCTGAACAAAACAGCCAAAACAAAACACCAAAACCAACAATGCAGCGACAGCACCCATTTCAGCAAATGCCCGTCATGTGTACAGTTTCAAACTAGATTTCATCTTTAAGATTTAAAACGAATGACACAGCAGTGCCAACCCGCACCAAAGAAACAGACTATCTCCAAAAACTCTTTGACTATCCATTCCTGATACTTTTATTCACAAAATTTTTATAAAGAACCTTTCATGTTCAAAGAATGGTGGTGGGAACTGCGGGCACAACAGTGAGCCAGAGCAGCGTGGTTGCTGGCTCCTTTAAGGTTCTGCTCTTAAAGGAGGCGTGTAGACATGTGTGATGAGAAGGCGGGAGGAGCCCACACATCAGGCGAGATCTTGGAGGAGGGGCTTGTTTGTGGGGGACAGACTAGGACCTGGGAGCAGGAGAAGGAAAAGGGCCTCTCCCACAGGTGGTGGAATGTTCCCAGGCTGAGAGATGCACCTTTCCCACTGCCATAAGGGCAGGAAGGCTGAGTGGGCGTGTGTATTCCTTACCTGTTGCTGTGTGACAACAAATTACTCCAAGATGTAGCTGCCTCAAACAATGCAGTGATTACATCTGTGGTCAGGAATCCAGGCATCTTAGCTGAGTCCTCTGACTCAGAGAGTCTGAAATTGCAGTCCAGGTATGTACCAGGACTGTAGCATCTCCACCCTCAACTCACGAAGGATCCGCTTTCAAGCTCGCTCAGCAGGCTCTTGGCAGGGTTTTGGCCTCGGTGAGCCATTGGACTGAGTATCTCAGTTCCTGGGTGGTTGCTGGCTGGCGCTCCGCCCCTGTTTCTTGCCCCATTGGCCTCTGCACAGGGCACCTTGAAACATGGCAGAGTGAGCCTGAGAGAAAGCAAGAGAGGGCCAGCAAAGTGAAGGTCACTGTCTCTGTTATCACCCTCAGAAGTGATGTATCCAGTCACTTCTGCTGAACTCTCTCTGTTACAATGGAGTCATTCCGCCCAGCCCTCACTCAAAGCAAGGTGACTGTACAGGAGTGTGAATCCTGGGAAGCAAGACCATTACAAGGCTGCCTGCTTGCCACAGTGGGGTAAGGTAGAAATTTGGTGGCAGGAAGGCTGAGGATTTCTCTGATGGCGTCCATTTCTCCTGTGAAGTAGGAGGACAATTCTTTTGTCATGGGCTGTGGAGAGAGTCACGGTTTCCTGGAGAAGCTTTGCAATGATGGTTGTGTATCGTGGCAGACAGAATGATGGAGATCTAAAAGCATTGCGGAGCAGTTTAGCTACAGACACAGAACTTGAATATAAGAGGCACCATGTACATAGTTTGTGTGGATTTTCACATAAGCTCAAGGGGGAAGTATGAAAAAGGCAGACTGTTGCATTTCTCTGAGTTTGTTGTTGTTGTTCAGGCAGGTGCCCCTGAAATGTGTTTGGGCAAAGCGGGTGGACTGAGAGTGGAAATTATGGACTATAGGATGTAAACAGAACAGGAAGGAAAGGGAAAACTGGGGGAAATGTCAAGGAAGTAACTGCATGAGAGAACTGGAAATATAAGAGATCATGGTTCGAGAGGAACATGATGGAATTCACATTTGTAAAGGTGGTGTCACTGACGTGGTGGAAAAGGCCGTAGTAGGTGACTGAAAGAAGGTGAAAATAAAGATCACTCATCATTAAAAATGAGAAGGAATTGAGAGGCTGAGAAGCGGAATGGGTCGCCCACATCCATGCTGACATGGCCCAGGATGATGAGATGTCTTGGAGTGGAGACAGAACTGTGAGCAGGATGCCAGCAACTCTGGAGCGTGGGGTGGAGGATGGTGAGAGGAGGTCTAGAGATGATGGATGGGACCACTTCTGGCAACATGGCAGAGGAGATAACGCTGAATACTCTTCCACTGCAGAACACAAATCAGGGAGTCAGAATGAGATGGTTGATTGTTGGTTTTAGTCATCGAGTCGTGTCTGACTCTTGAGATCCCGTGGACTGTAGCCCCCAGGCACCTCTGTCCATGGGATTTCCCAGGCAAGAATACTGCAGTGGGTTGCCATTCCCTTCTCCAGGGGATCTTCCCACCCCAGAGATCAAACCCAGGTCTCCTGTGTTACAGGCGGATTCTTTACTGTCTGAGNTCACAAAATTTTTATAAAGAACCTTTCATGTTCAAAGAATGGTGGTGGGAACTGCGGGCACAACAGTGAGCCAGAGCAGCGTGGTTGCTGGCTCCTTTAAGGTTCTGCTCTTAAAGGAGGCGTGTAGACATGTGTGATGAGAAGGCGGGAGGAGCCCACACATCAGGCGAGATCTTGGAGGAGGGGCTTGTTTGTGGGGGACAGACTAGGACCTGGGAGCAGGAGAAGGAAAAGGGCCTCTCCCACAGGTGGTGGAATGTTCCCAGGCTGAGAGATGCACCTTTCCCACTGCCATAAGGGCAGGAAGGCTGAGTGGGCGTGTGTATTCCTTACCTGTTGCTGTGTGACAACAAATTACTCCAAGATGTAGCTGCCTCAAACAATGCAGTGATTACATCTGTGGTCAGGAATCCAGGCATCTTAGCTGAGTCCTCTGACTCAGAGAGTCTGAAATTGCAGTCCAGGTATGTACCAGGACTGTAGCATCTCCACCCTCAACTCACGAAGGATCCGCTTTCAAGCTCGCTCAGCAGGCTCTTGGCAGGGTTTTGGCCTCGGTGAGCCATTGGACTGAGGATCTCAGTTCCTGGGTGGTTGCTGGCTGGCGCTCCGCCCCTGTTTCTTGCCCCACTGGCCTCTGCACAGGGCACCTTGAAACATGGCAGAGTGAGCCCGAGAGAAAGCAAGAGAGGGCCAGCAAAGTGAAGGTCACTGTCTCTGTTATCACCCTCAGAAGTGATGTATCCAGTCACTTCTGCTGAACTCTCTCTGTTACAATGGAGTCATTCCGCCCAGCCCTCACTCAAAGCAAGGTGACTGTACAGGAGTGTGAATCCTGGGAAGCAAGACCATTACAAGGCTGCCTGCTTGCCACAGTGGGGTAAGGTAGAAATTTGGTGGCAGGAAGGCTGAGGATTTCTCTGATGGCGTCCATGTCTCCTGTGAAGTAGGAGGACAATTCTTTTGTCAAGGGCTGTGGAGAGAGTCACGGTTTCCTGGAGAAGCTTTGCAATGATGGTTGTGTATCGTGGCAGACAGAATGATGGAGATCTAAAAGCATTGCGGAGCAGTTTAGCTACAGACACAGAACTTGAATATAAGAGGCACCATGTACATAGTTTGTGTGGATTTTCACATAAGCTCAAGGGGAAAGTATGAAAAAGGCAGACTGTTGCATTTCTCTGAGTTTGTTGTTGTTGTTCAGGCAGGTGCCCCTGAAATGTGTTTGGGCAAAGCGGGTGGACTGAGAGTGGAAATTATGGACTATAGGATGTAAACAGAACAGGAAGGAAAGGGAAAACTGGAGGAAATGTCAAGGAAGTAACTGCATGAGAGAACTGGAAATATAAGAGATCATAGTTCAAGAGGAACATGATGGAATTCACATTTGTAAAGGTGGTGTCACTGACGTGGTGGAAAAGGCCGTAGTAGGTGACTGAAAGAAGGTGAAAATAAAGATCACTCATCATTAAAAATGAGAAGGAATTGAGAGGCTGAGAAGCGGAATGGGTCGCCCACATCCATGCTGACATGGCCCAGGATGATGAGATGTCTTGGAGTGGAGACAGAACTGTGAGCAGGATGCCAGCAACTCTGGAGCGTGGGGTGGAGGATGGTGAGAGGAGGTCTAGAGATGATGGATGGGACCACTTCTGGCAACATGGCAGAGGAGATAACGCTGAATACTCTTCCACTGCAGAACACAAATCAGGGAGTCAGAATGAGATGGTTGATTGTTGGTTTTAGTCATCGAGTCGTGTCTGACTCTTGAGATCCCGTGGACTGTAGCCCCCAGGCACCTCTGTCCATGGGATTTCCCAGGCAAGAATACTGCAGTGGGTTGCCATTCCCTTCTCCAGGGGATCTTCCCACCCCAGAGATCAAACCCAGGTCTCCTGTGTTACAGGCGGATTCTTTACTGTCTGAGCTACCAGGGAAGCCCAGAATGAGATACATCCCTCTAAATGTCAAGGTGAAAATTCAAAACTGTGGCGCCAAAGCCAGAGGGAGTTGGACAACACGATAACAGGCACTCCAGCCGCTGCTGACCTCAGGGCTTTCGTCAGCGTCTGAAGGCTTTGGGGGAATCTCTCTGGTCTCCAGGTAGACAGGGGTGAGGTCATCTGGTGTCCTGCTACTGGCTGAGTTGATGTCTCTCATTGACCTGGAAAGTAAGGGTGGGGTGTGAAGATGAATGTAACAAGCCTTTCTCCCCTCATCTGCTGGACCACCGAGACCCCTTTAAATTAATGCAGTTTATCTAGACAGTTAGACACGGGGATGGCAAGGCAGTCTCCTGGGAACTGGCACCTGAGCCTTGAGTTGTCTAGGTGTATCACATAGACACTAAACAAAGAGTTTTACCCTTAGTAGGAGGGAAAGTTAGAGGGAAAAAGTTGTCACTAGAAGGAATAAGGAGGCTTCCCTGGTGGTTAAGACTCTGAGCTTCCATTCCAGGAAGGAAGGGTTCGATCCCTGTTCAGGGAAGATCCCTCATGCCTGTACAGTGTGGCCAAAATAAATTTTTAGAAAGTATATATATACATATACATATATATATATATTTTTTTTTTTTTTTTAAGTGGATAAAGAAACTTAACAGTAGCTTCCCAGGTGACTCCATGGTAAAGAATCCATCTGCCAATGCAGGAGACACGACTCTGATCCCTGGGTCAGGAAATCCCCTAGAGGAGGAAATGGCAACCCACGGCAGTGCTCTTGCCTGGAAAATCACATGGACAGAGGAGCCTGGGGGGCTGCAGTCCACCGGGCTACAAAGAGCTGGACACGACTGAGCGCACAGGAGATTTACCTGCTTCCTCTTAGGCTGTGATTAGAAAAAGGCCACCCATAAAATTTTATAACCATGGTCCTCCCACCCTCATGTAAGCTGGGCTTAGAATTTATGCCGCTTATTTAGCCAAACAAATAACTTAAGTTTGTTCCAGATTGGAACTCCACTGGGGTACTGGCACAATCCAGAGCAAACTCTTTCTGGAAGTGGAACCTCAGTCCAAGCTTATGTCATTCCCATGATTCTTAGCCGACCGTGCACTCACAACCCACAGAAACAACACCCTAAGAAGCAAGCCACAAACAGGGAGACAGAAAGAACATAATATGACATAAAATTAGATTTCTAATTATCAGATACAGACAGTAGATACCAGCAGGGGCAGAGAAAGCAGGTAATTTGATGCCATGGCAGGTAACTGAAACACAATTTGGCTGTTTACTGAAAAACCTCAAGAACATTCATTATCTTCTATTTAACAACCTGATTCCTTGCAAGTTTTTACCAAAGAGGGTTAAGAAATGGATATATGATGATATTCATCATAGTATTACTTATAATAGAGAAAAAAAAAACTTGGATATCCCTCATATTCAAGAATAGGATAACAAGTAAGTAAATGATAGAAATTATAGGGTATTATTCATATTCATCAACAGTTTTAGTGACATGAGTATGTGCCTACAATATAACATTTAGGAATAAAAGCAAAATCAAAAAATGCCTGCCAAATATGACAGGGTTCAGCTCTCGAAATTATTTAGCTAAATAAAAATATTTTACACTGTTTAAACGTGTATTTGATGTATTTAGCAGTGACAGAAAGGGCATAGGAAAATGATCAGCTTTGCAACATTCATTGAAGGATTCAGCTATATTAAAAGAAAAAAGTCTACAAAGAATTTAAGTATAAAAATAATAGTTTATTCACATAGACTTTAATTTCTAACCCTGATGTGCTTAAAACATGCAGTCAGAATTCACACACTTGAATTAGAAACGCTGTACTGAATCTTTCTATTTTGAGTATGAAACTCAGAGAATTTAAGAGTTAGTAAATTTCTGTTCCTGTCTTTGAATGTAGTTTTGTATCATCTATTTAAGTGGTAAGAGCCAAAATATGGGCCACTTAGTTACCAATGGTTTCACCATGACTCATAGTAGCAATAGAGAACATTCCTTTGCAATCCTTCTGTCTCTAGGAGTCCAGAAGATTGAATATTTTTTTTTACTAAACAGTGATTGAGCTAATGAAAGCACTTGTCATATCATATAAAGGTGGATTACAGAAATGCATGCTAGCCGCTCTCTTCAGATTATATCTGCACAGAACCATCTATAAAGAAAACACAGTCCTTTCTCACTTTTGAGATTGGTAGAACATTGGTTTACACTCTCAGAGATTTATCCTAAAGTTGCCAAGTGATGAAATGATATGTTTGCACTTTGCTTAATCACAGAAGAAGGGAATTTGGCAAGAACTTATGAAAAGAGGTCTATAGAATACAAGTACTAGGGAACTGGCGATAGCACAGCCATGAGGCACCGCTTGCTTGACTGGAAGGCAGTGAGTCCTACCTAAGGTAGACAGCAGTAGATTCAAATCTGTGTGGTGGTACAGCTTGATTCATTCATTCAACAAATGTTGGTTTTAAAAGTTTTTTAATTTAATTTTGTTTTTTAAATTAATTTTTATTGGAGTACAGTTGATTTACAATGTTTTGTGCTGTACAGCAAAGTGGATCACCTACACATATATAGATAGTCCATTCTTTTTTAGATTCTTTTCCCATATAGGTCATTACAGAGTGTGGAGTAGCTGTTATAAGTAGGTTCCTGTTAGTTATCTAGGTTATATATAGAGGTGTGTATATGTCAATTCCAATCTCCCAATTTGTTCATCCCCCTTTCCGTGGCAACTAGAAGTTTGTTTTTTTCATCCGTGACTCTATTTCTGTTTTGTAAGTTCATATGCACCATTTTTTTTAAGATTCCACACATAAGCAATATCATATGATGTTTGTCTTTGTATGACTTCACTTAGAATGGCAGTCTCTAGGTCCATCCACATTGCCACAAATGGCATTATTTCTCTTTTTGTTGTGGCTGAGTAATATTCCATTGTATGACATCTTTATCCATTCCTCCATTAATGGACACTTAGCTTGCCTCCATGTCCTGGCTGTTGTAAGTAATGCTGTAGTGAACTTTGGAGTACATGCATCTTTTGAAATTATGATTTTCTCCAGATATATGTCCAGGACTAGGATTGCTGGTTCGAGTTGATTGAGTTGGAAACTTAATACTTTTCAAACACTGCTATAGGTTGTGGATACATATTTTTAAAAGACATGATTCCTGACCTCAAGGAGATTTTAATGTGGATCAAATGAAGCCAAAGAGACTGGCAGGATATAAAGGACATATTTTTACTGTGGAGCTTAGTGGAGCACAGTGAGCATCATAGTTAAGTGTGAGCTTTGCCATCCAGTTGCCTCTATTCAAATACTGACTGTACTATACTCCATACTAGTTGTGTAATCCTGGGTAAGTTGGTACATCTCTCTGACTCAATTTTCTCATCTGTAGAATGGGTCTAATAATAGTACCTTCATTACAGAGTTGTTGTAAGGTTTATAAGTTTAGCTCACTACTGGGCACTTAGGAACTATTCTAAAATGTTAGCTACTGTTTTTAATAGTTTAGTCAGAACCTGGGATGAGGGGTTGAAGATATTTTGTAAGAAGTTTTTCCTGCACAGAAAAAAGATAGCAGTCATGAAAATCTAAGCACCTCTCATTCCAAGCAAAGCAGCCCCATGCTTTGGTATTAACCGGCTCCTTGGAGAGGGGTGGGTTGTCTTTTCTTTCTGAGAGCCACTCTGTACCATCAGTTATATTCAGACGTGGTTATGGATATTTTTGGGTGTTTTTCTCATGTAAATTTTGATTTTGATCATGGATCATTTTGTGGATTGAATGTTCCATAGCAGCATCCGGCCTGTAGGTCTGTCAGTGGCTTCTGACAGCAAGGCCCATCCTAAGGGAGCAGCTGTTGGCAGAGTCCGGCTTTCTGGAGACTATATATACTCTAGGAGTGGTTCAGGATGAGAGTTTAAGTTTATCATTCATCCTCGACTTGTTATCATCATCCTCATCTTGTTATTATCATCCTCAACTTGTTTATTTGGAAAAAGAATTTCACTTAGAAGGCTTGATTTTTTGAGTTGCAGAAATTTCCCTAGACCCAGTTTACATAAGAATTTATAGGAGGGATGGGCTTCCTCAAACAGCTTGATGGGTCTGCAGCTCCTATTATTCCTTAACCTGATGTCCCATTCCCCTCAGTGCCAGCTTTGCGACAGTGACACGGAAGTAGCACCATCACACCTACTTGCAGCTCCTACTTTGTTTGGGAAACAGACTGTTGTCTTTTCTCTTCCTTTCCATGTAACAGTGACTGTGGCCAGGAGCCCAGCACTGTAATAGCTGTGAGACAGAAGGTAAAGTGGGCTTCCCAGGTGGCTCTAGTGGTAAAGAACCTGCCTGCCAATGCAGGAGGCATAAGAGACGTGGGCACACAACCCACTCCAGTATGCTTGACTGGAGAATCCCATGGACAGAGCAGCCTGGCAGGCTGAAGACCATGGCGTGGCAAAGAGTCGGACGTGATTAAGAGACTTAGCACACATGCAGAGACTAAAGTAGTTAAACCCTGCCCTTGCTAGCAAGAAATTTATTATCTGCTGGCCTATTACAAGCACCTGGAACCTAGCAGGCTCTCAGTTGGTATTTGTGGATGGAGATTGATGGTTGTTACAAAAAAATCATATCTGTAGTTGTTCAGTCTGGCATATGACACCGTAGGAATGTCATATAGAAGAAAATTAATTTAGAAGATGCAAATTAGGATCCTGAAATCTGAAGTTGTGTTCCATGAGGATCGGTTGAAGAAACAGAATGGAGGCTAGAGAAGATCCTTTGGGGGAAACTTGAATTGTTCCTGGTGCCAACCAGGTGTGCACAGTTTGACTCAGCCCAGCTGTCTGTGCCACGGCAATGTGGTGGGGGAATGAGGGGCTGGGGGTGAGGTGGGAGGCATGTGCATTATAATGAAGCTTCGGTCAGTTCAGGGGGCTGACAGCACACAGCCTCCAGAGGTTATGACCACAACCACAGAGAGTGGTTCTGGTTCACAGTTAACATCCTCGGAAGGATGGAAGGTCGGAGGAGGTGGCTGTGGTTCAGAGCAGTTTGGCACAGCGTGACAGTGGGAAATCTTGGAGGAGGAGAGCTAATTGGCCGGCAGGGAGACAGGCAGCTGCAGGGAGTCATCTGACGGTGAGTGCCCTCTGTAAATCCATTCCTGTATCACACTGTAAAGAGTATCCTGGGTGCCAGGCATGGTGCCAAGGTAGAGAGGCAGCAGTGAATCAGTAGCACACAGTCCGTAACTGTCCCTCCCCCATCCCTTCCATCCTGGTAACCATACATTTGTTCTCTTAAGTCTGTGAGTCTGTTTCTGGTTTGTAAATAAGTTCATTTGTTTTTGTCTTTGGATTCTGCCAGAACTTCACTCAGTAGTTAAGAGGTTTGGGAATGACATGTACACACTGCTATATTTAAAATGGATCACCAGGAAGGACCTACTGAACAGCACAGGGAACTCTTCTCAGTATTCTGTAACAATCTAATTGGGAAAAGATTGAAAAAGAATAGATATATGTGTATGGATAGCTGAATCACTTTGTTGTACACCTGAAACTAACACATTTTAAATCAACTATACTCAGATATAAAGTAAAAAGTAAAAAAAAAAAAAAAATCCTATGTTAAACCATAATGGAGAAGAATATGAAAGAGAATGATAAGTGCTGAATCACTTCACGGTACAGTAGAAATTAACACAACATTGTAAACCAGCTATACTTCAATAAAATACATTTTAAAAAAGACACAGTCCTTGCCCTTTAGTTCTCACTTGAGTGAATCCCAGAAGTCCTTATTTGAGTGAATTCTGGCTACTCTAAATCTTTCTCTGGGTTTGATGCCTACCATCTATTATAGTAGCCCAGGTATTTTTTAAATCAATTGACCAATTAATGATTATTTTGCATCTAACATGTGCTAAGTACACACACTTCTGGACTCAGATTCATAACCATTGGGTAGAGAACTAGCAAAACGGAATTACCAGCTCTGGAAATTACAGTAATAAAGACATAATTAAGAAAGAGGTTTGGCCTCAGGGCCAACTATTAGGACTTGGGTTCAGATGATCAGCTTTTGGGATCACAGCAGTTAAGTGATGATTGCTGGGACCAGAAAATTCAAGATATGAAGAGAGATGAATGGAAAAGTGACTTGATGTTGAATCTCAGGGTGCTGGACGAGCATCCAGATCCCTCTCTTGCACAACAAAAGTTGGTCCCAGCTACGACTTAAAGGAAAGATCAAGTTCTGAGTTTTGGAGGGAAAGGGTAAAGAGTGGAATAAGCGTTCCATTCTGACACAAGTGAAGCATCGTGTGACCTCTAGTTATGGCACCAGAACCTGCTGGCTTTACTTGATGATATCCCCCGGAGACATTAAGGCAGATTTCATCCATCCTGGGAGGACTTAAGAGGTTCAAACGATGTATAGGGCTTGATGCAATTATTCAACAAACCTTGGCCAATCTCTACCTTTCAATGTAAGAAATGAACAAATGTGCACTGCTGACCCAGAGCCTGTCAGACTCCCGCTGATCACATCCACCACGGCTCCTTGGGAGGGGTGTCCAGGGTAAGAGGGAGCGGCTGAGCTAGGGGGAGGCGTTTCTTTCTTTGGGACCAGAGTAGTGGACGGGTGATAAAGGCTAGGACCCCAGCCCCAAGGGAGAGAAGAATGTACGGCTAGGAGCCATGGAAAGGAAGATGCTGGCTTTCTCCTCTAAACATCAAAAGCCTGATTTGTCTGGTCTACATGAAGGAAGCTGAGCTCTCTAGGCTTGGCTGTCATAACTCTAGTAGGGGAAACACATGAGTGTCTAATTAGCAATTAAGGCAGTGTGGATGGGCAGGACCAGGCTCCCCTGTTTGACCCAGGCACCAAGGGAAACCAGTGGAAGAATCTTGATGGGCTGCAGGGACTGAGAGTGGGGCTCAGCTGGGTAGAACTGCATGTGCACTGATACAGGCAGAGCCTTGTGACCGGAAATGGACAGGGGTGAGGGCTGGGGGGGACTTTGGAAGCGCTGCTAAGCGGTCCCTGTCAGGAAGCTGGTCTGTCTGTTGGAGCTGGATTCCAGCCAGTAGGAAGGGATTGAAGCTGACTTTCAAGTCAGGGTGAGAATGATTTAGCCCAGGCAAAATTTCTGTTTAAAGTAGAAACTGAGATACCAGATAGGAGAAAGACAATGCACGGGAAAGAGGGAACTAGGTTCACTGCTGACCGCAGGCTTAGGGGGCGGTGGGGATTGGATTCGGAATCAGAGTCCTTAGAGCCCCCTACCAAGCAGGATACTCCAGGGGTGCCCTGCAGCTCAGGGGGCAGTGCAGAGGCTGAAGGCACTGTTTTGTGAATGCTGAGATCTGAAGAAGNTCAGATTCATAACCATTGGGTAGAGAACTAGCAAAACGGAATTACCAGCTCTGGAAATTACAGTAATAAAGACATAATTAAGAAAGAGGTTTGGCCTCAGGGCCAACTATTAGGACTTGGGTTCAGATGATCAGCTTTTGGGATCACAGCAGTTAAGTGATGATTGCTGGGACCAGAAAATTCAAGATATGAAGAGAGATGAATGGAAAAGTGACTTGATGTTGAATCTCAGGGTGCTGGACGAGCATCCAGATCCCTCTCTTGCACAACAAAAGTTGGTCCCAGCTACGACTTAAAGGAAAGATCAAGTTCTGAGTTTTGGAGGGAAAGGGTAAAGAGTGGAATAAGCGTTCCATTCTGACACAAGTGAAGCATCGTGTGACCTCTAGTTATGGCACCAGAACCTGCTGGCTTTACTTGATGATATCCCCCGGAGACATTAAGGCAGATTTCATCCATCCTGGGAGGACTTAAGAGGTTCAAACGATGTATAGGGCTTGATGCAATTATTCAACAAACCTTGGCCAATCTCTACCTTTCAATGTAAGAAATGAACAAATGTGCACTGCTGACCCAGAGCCTGTCAGACTCCCGCTGATCACATCCACCACGGCTCCTTGGGAGGGGTGTCCAGGGTAAGAGGGAGCGGCTGAGCTAGGGGGAGGCGTTTCTTTCTTTGGGACCAGAGTAGTGGACGGGTGATAAAGGCTAGGACCCCAGCCCCAAGGGAGAGAAGAATGTACGGCTAGGAGCCATGGAAAGGAAGATGCTGGCTTTCTCCTCTAAACATCAAAAGCCTGATTTGTCTGGTCTACATGAAGGAAGCTGAGCTCTCTAGGCTTGGCTGTCATAACTCTAGTAGGGGAAACACATGAGTGTCTAATTAGCAATTAAGGCAGTGTGGATGGGCAGGACCAGGCTCCCCTGTTTGACCCAGGCACCAAGGGAAACCAGTGGAAGAATCTTGATGGGCTGCAGGGACTGAGAGTGGGGCTCAGCTGGGTAGAACTGCATGTGCACTGATACAGGCAGAGCCTTGTGACCGGAAATGGACAGGGGTGAGGGCTGGGGGGGACTTTGGAAGCGCTGCTAAGCGGTCCCTGTCAGGAAGCTGGTCTGTCTGTTGGAGCTGGATTCCAGCCAGTAGGAAGGGATTGAAGCTGACTTTCAAGTCAGGGTGAGAATGATTTAGCCCAGGCAAAATTTCTGTTTAAAGTAGAAACTGAGATACCAGATAGGAGAAAGACAATGCACGGGAAAGAGGGAACTAGGTTCACTGCTGACCGCAGGCTTAGGGGGCGGTGGGGATTGGATTCGGAATCAGAGTCCTTAGAGCCCCCTACCAAGCAGGATACTCCAGGGGTGCCCTGCAGCTCAGGGGGCAGTGCAGAGGCTGAAGGCACTGTTTTGTGAATGCTGAGATCTGAAGAAGACCAGCCAGGACTAGAAAGCAAGCTTCGCGAGGACAGTCTTTCGTGATTGTCACCGGGCTTGACACCTCATAGATGTTCAACAAATGATTGTGGGTGAATGAGCTATGTGAGTGACTCTGCCCCCAAACCCCTCAAAATGATGTGGACGAATGAGGCTTCTTATGTAATTTGATGCAAGGTAGCTATGGCCAGGGAACCAATGTCCAGTATATTTGATGAGCCCAACAGCAGGGCATTAAGCTGGGACCGCTAGCACTTGCAGAGAAGGCGATGGCACCCCACTCCAATACTCTTGCCTGGAGAATCCCATGGACAGAGGAGCCTGGTGGGCTGCAGTCCTTGGGGTCGCTAAGAGTCGGGCACGACTGAGCGACTTCATTTTCACTTTTCACTTTCCTGCATTGGAGAAGGAAATGGCAACCCATTCCAGTGTTCTTGCCTGGAGAATCCCAGGGATGGGGGAGCCTGGTGGGCTGCCGTCCATGGGGTCACACAGAGTCGGACACGACTAAAGCAACCTAGCAGCAGCAGCCACAGCACTTCATGGAAAGGACGGATTTTTTTTTTTGTTAAAACAGAACATAAACCTTGAAAACCCATTTATCATATACTTGGATGAGAACTGTGCCTTCTGCATTATACAGAGTGGAAAATAAGTTCTTATTTTGGGTAATTTTAAGAGCATAAAATAGCGCAGAGGAACCAAGGTTTGTCTAATTGTGAGACCTGCCATGGGTCCATTGTGCTTCTTTAGCTCAAACATGGTGGTGGCGGTTTAGTTTCTCAGTCGTCTGACTGACTGCGACCCTCACGGACTGTGCTCTGCCAGGATCCTCTGTCCATGGGGTTTCCCAGGCAAGAATACTGGAGTGGGTTGTCATGCCCTCCTCCAGGGGATCTTCCCAACCTAGGGATCGAACCCAGGTCTCCTGCATTGCAGGCAGGTTCTTCACCAACTGAGCCTCCAGGGAAGTCTTTAAACAGGGAAGCTGAAACATATCTTCCTCCCAAGCTCTGAAAGGATGCCCATATTTAATGGTGTTTAGCACCATTACTACAATACTAAAGACTGTCTAAACCAGAAGTTGAGATTTTTGTTATTGTTGAGTCTTTTATTTCTCCTGATGGTAATTAGCTAGCAGGTTCAGCTAATTACTACTCCTGGTTTGTGAAATCCGCATCAATCGCATGAAGGCAGGTAATCATCTATTTGCCATGGTGGAAAGACATGATAATTATTATTAATTTTAAATCAAATTACTTATCTGCAAGTGTAATAAAAAGACAGCTATAGCCAAGACTCAGTACTGTTCTATAGTATTTTAATTTTTAACTTGTTTTTCTAAGAACCCATCACATTAATTTTTGACAATAAAATGTGATACAGACATAAGAGAAACATTTATAGACTATTTATGCCAAATCATATAAATAGGCCCATAAATTATTTCTGCTTGTGGAATCAAAGGCATATATTAAATGACTTAATGTTATCCAAATTTTTACACTAAGAAATACAATCTGATGTTATTAACTCATCTCTCACTGTTTATGGCAATGATCTACAACAGGATAATTTGCCAAAAGCTTGTTAACAACTCCTGCAAGATTAAAAGATTAAATCTGAAGATGAGGAAAAAGCTGGGAGAGTTTTTCATAGCCATATTCAGCAAACTAATGAAATACTTGAAAGCAAGAAAATTGTCTGTTTTGAAATTGAGAAATACTAGTCTTTCATCCATCTCATAGAACTTTACCTGAAGGGATATTTAGAGTAAAAAATTAGCTAATACTCAGCACAAATTCTAAACACTGCTGGCCTGTGAAGGCTCTTCCAAAGCCTTTTATACTTAAGGTCATTGATCTTGTAAGTACAGATAGAATTACAGGATCTCAATTTAGAAGGGTTCTGGCATTGACAAATGTGGGGAGATTTCCCTAGTTATAAATTGGTACTTTAATATTAACTCACTACATTGTCAATAGGAATATGTGTATCTGTAAGTACTAGAAATACACCTCCTTGTCTCAATTCTTCTGTAGCCTTCAAACTTTTAAAAAACTATCTTATTTTTTAGAAGATGCAACCGCTCCCACCACCCCAAATTTTATGGAAATTCTACATATAAGATTGATAAAAATAGAGCAAAGTTGATTTTTTTTTTTTTTTTTGGCCTTGCCATGCAGCTTGAGGGATCTTAGCCTCCTAACCAGGAATCAAACCTGTACTTCCTGCAGTGGGTGTGGAGTCCACACACTTGACCACCAGGGAGTCCCCAGATTTACTTTGATGAAAACAGCTGAGCTCTCTTGGTGGCAACTGGAGTGAGTAGGAGAGAGGAACTCTGGATGGTAGCCTCTGAGACAACAATCCTCCTCCCCAGGAATATCCCAGGGTCTTCTGCACAGTAGAGTTTGAAAACCACTGACTTATACTCGATATCCCAAATGTCACTTCTCAGAGTAAGACTTTCCCAGAATCAACCCAGAGAAAGCAGAAGGAAGGAAATAATAAAGGTAAATATGAGAATTCATGAAACAGAAACAAATATACAAGGATCAATAAAACCAAAGGTTCACTCTATAAAGAGACTAATAGAAATGACGTACCTGGGAGAATGCATGAGGGAGAGAAGAAATACCCAATAAACAGTAGTAGAAATGAAAAGGAGTGTATCTATGGAGGTTGCACAGATTAAAAGGTAGCCAGAGGATGGAATAAAGAGTTTGATTTCTATAACCTTGAAAATGGACTTTCCAGGTGGCAGAGTGGTAAAGAATCTGCCTGCCAGTCCAGGAGACACATGAGAAATAGGTTCTATCCCTGGGTCATGAAAACCCCCTAGAGTAGAAAATGGCAGCCCATTCCAGTATTCTTGCCTGGAAAATTCCATAGACAGGGGAGCCTGGCGGGCTACAGTCCATGGGGTCACAGAGAGTCGGACGTGACCAACTCTTTGGAGCCTTGTGGACCGTGGCCCACCAGGCTGCTCTGGCTATGGGATTTTTCCAGGCAAGAGTACTGGAGTGGGCTGCCATTTCCTCCTTCAGGGGATCTTCCTGCCTGACCCAGGGATCAAACCCACATCTCTTATATCTCCAGCATTGGCAGGCAGGTTCTTTACCACTAGCGCCACCTGGGAATCCCAAAGAGTTGGACATGTCTGAGCAAATGAACACACATCCTTAAAAATAGGTAAAAGATACATTTAACTTGCCAAAACTGGCTCAAGAAAAACTAGAAAATTGAAAAGTCCTGAAACTATTAACTAATTTAAATCAGTGATCAAAATGTTTCACTGGACCCAAAAGCTTTTAACTAGTCAGTTCAACTCAACTTTCAAGGAACAAGTCATTCTAATTGTATGTCTAGTAAGGCTGCTGAAACAAAACACCATAGACCGGGTGTCTTAAACAGAAATTTATCTTCTCACAAGTCTGGAAGCTAGAAGACCAAGATAAAGGTGTGAGCAGAATTGATGTCTTCTAAGGCCTCTCAACCTTGGCTTGCAGATGGCTTCCTTCTTGCTGTGTCCTTACAAGACCTTTTCTCTCTATGTGTGAACATTCTTAGCATCTCTTTATGTCCAAATCTCCTCTTATAAGGACACTGGTCAGATTGGATTAAGGCCCACCCCAAGGGCCTCATTTTAACTTAATCACCTCTTTAGAGGTCCTATGCCAAATCAATTATATTCTGAGGTATTAGAAGTTAGAACTTCAATATATGCATTTGAGGAATACAATTCAGCTCTTAACACTAATCTTACACAAGCTATTTCATATTACAGAAAATAGTGAAATACAGTTCAGCTCATTCTAAAGCCAGAAGGGAAAATACAAATGACTCTCACTCACCAAAGTAGATAGGAAATTCCTAAACAAAGTGTTTGTAACCTAATCCAAGGATCTATTTAAAAATATGATAACCATGCCCAGGTTATTTCAGAGTATTATAGTCCCTAAAACTCTGTGCTCAACAATTAAAACTCATACTGACAGAGTTTAAAATTAGTTACTGGTATTTAAGTGATTAAAGGAAATGTACTTACTTGAAAGTAAATAAGATTTACGTAAGAATTGGAATTTTGGGTGTGCTGATGTTCATTTAAATCTATAGGCCTTTTACAAACCTGACTTTTACTGTGGCATCTTTCCTGTATTTGGTCTTATAGTCATAAAAACTCTTCACGTGCTGCTGATGCCTTCCAGGAACTCACCACTTTGAGGATGAAGAATCCACATTCATAGGATCATTGTTGTTTTCACATGAGTCCTGATAAGCTTCCGGTTGAACTGTTCAGCAGCAAATGCCAGTCTCTGACTTTAAATGTACTTTTGGAGCCAACATCTATCAGCATGTGGTTGCTTCCTTCTGTTATTTTAAGACACTATTCAAGAGGAGCCTAGCATTTCACCTCCCTCCTGTTATTTATGTACCTTAATAGGAAATCGGTGTTAGAAAGCTAATTACAGTATTCTGGATTGCACAGTCAGTAGGCATCTATGATCACAAGTGGGTGCTATTGAAGACAGAAAGGAAGGCAATACCCCCAAGCAAAGACCATTCAGTAAGCCTTTTAGGTGTACATGCACTCTGGGAGTTCAGTGACTTTCTATTTATTTACTTATTTGTGTGTTTGCTTATTTTGTCAGTTATAGGAACAAGCTGTCTTATATGCTGTTTCTGAAGATCTAAGAAAGAAAAAGCCTTGTGTCTTATTTGCTGAGGTTACTGTGGGAAGACTGGTTGCGAGAACAGTGTTACGATGTCTTGGTGTGGGTGGATACAGTTGTTCCATTGTGTGGCCTCATCCTGTCCTCAGGACCCAGGGGGGCATCTTGCCAGGGTATGTGCTGGTCACCAGGTGGGTGAGCTGAGGCCATGGACAAAGTGGAACAAATCCATACCTGCTCCCAGAAAAACTCATCTATATCCTACGGCTGATTGGCCAATGTCATCATATTTGTAGATGAAGGACAGCATTTATTATGTTAATTTTATGTATGTTTTGGAGATAGTATTTTGAAATAGTAGCAGATTTTTCTTTTTCTTTTTTTCCTGTAACTCTTTGTGCCTTGCAACATCGCCTTTGGTGCAGGCAGCTGGGGCATTCTGCCTTCACTTCTTTTGGAAAGAGTGACAGCCGAAGGCAGAGGCCAGTGAGGTCAATTCTTGACTTCTGAGTTTCCAAAGCCTGGGCCTGGCATAAGATAAAAGCCTGGAAAGAATTCCTTGAGGATAATCACTGAGGCAGACAGACGGAGACACATTTAGGACACTCTGGAGGGACCTTGCATGAAGCTTGCTGAGAAAGAAAAAGAAACATCTGCTTGGTGTTCTGGGCCACTTGCTGGAGAGTGTCACCAAGCTCCCTGCCCCCACGAGAGCAGAGAATGAGCTGGTGAGGCCAGCAGGGCCCGGGGCAGCCTCTCCCTGGCCCAGAATCATGTGAGAAAAGCAGAAGGTTTCCAGGCACCCAGAGCAGCATGTACGGGCCACAGAGAAGCCACAGACCCGCAGAGGCTGTATGTTCTGGAAGGACTCAGTGGTGACCTCCGAGGGCCTCTGGTGCAAGGCCAGTGAAGACCAGTGAGGGCCAGGTGGGCCTTCCCGGGGAGGCCGGGAGGAGCGCAGATGTGCCCCCAGTGCCACGCTCAGACCCAGGCATGAGGAGCCTGCCCCAGACCCCCTTGGCCTCTCCACTTACCCCTCTCTCACAATATAGGGAAATGCTGCCCTCGTTCTAGGACACTGCCAACTGAAAATCCCATTCAAACACAGATGCTTGGGTTTAGAACCAATGAAAATATTCACTGGGATATAGAAACAATACCCAGGGATTGGCATAGACTGAACGCCTCTAATTCCCTTCTCTCTCTCTTTTTAGATTGGAGTATAATTGCTTTACAATATTATGTTAGTTCTGCTGGGCTTCCTTGGTGGCTCAGTTCATAAAGAGAGCATTTGTAATGCAGGAGACCCAGGTTTGATCACTGGCTCTGGAAGATTCTGCTGGAGAAGGGCATGGCAACCCACTCCAAGTATTCATACCTGGAGAATCCCATGAACAGAGAAGCCTGGAGGGTCACAGTCCCATGGTTTACACAGATTTGGACATGACTGAAGCAACGTAACATGCATGCTTGCGCAGCGAAGTGAATCAGTTACACATATACATGTATCGACTCTTTTAGATTTCCTTCCCACTTAAGTCTCACTGAGTAGAGTTCCCTGTGCTATACAGTAGCTTCTCATTAGTTATCTATTTTATATACAGTAATGTTTATATGTCGATCCCAATCTCCCAATTCACCCCTAAACTTTTTCACTCTCCTCTTTCACTTTCACCAAGAGGCTTTTTAGATCCTCTTCACTTTCTGCCGTAAGAGTGGTGTCATCTGCATATCTGAGGTTATTGATATGTCTCCCGGAAATCTTGATTCTAGCTTGTGCTTCTTCCAGTCCAGCGTTTCTCATGATATTCTCAGCATAGAAGTTAAATAAGCAGGGTGACAATATACAGCCTTGACGTACTCCTTTTCCTATTTGGAACCAGTCTGTTGTTCCATGTCCATAAGGCTGTACAAAAACAGGCCTTGGGTCAGATTTGGTCTATAGGCCATAGTCTGCTAACCCTGGCTCTACAGTCTTATTTAGACATCATTGGTCTCTACCTTAGACTTTACTGAATTAGAATCTACATTTTAAAACAGACTGATGACTGATATGGACATTACATTTAGAGAAGAACTGCTGTAAAGGCAGTGGTTTTTAAGTTTAGCTGCATATTGGAACTACCTGAGGAGGTTTTAAAAACTCCTGATTCCCCAGGCTGCCCTCTGTACTAATTAAATCAAAGCTCTGGCAGTAGGTCCCAAGCATCAGCAATATCATTAAAGCTCCTTTGCAGGTGATACTAATCATTCTCAGCCAAAGTTGAGAATCAAGGCTGAAGAGGCTCACTTAGTACAATCAAATCAACCACCAAGCTCATCTGCTAGCAGACAAAGATGCCCAATGCCCCACCAGGCCTGCTCCTTGTCAGAGACGAACGTATTTCAGAACTACAGAAATTCCCAAGGAGCATGAATGGTGACAAACAACCTTAGATCAAACTCGATGTCTCTTCCAATCCTCTGGTGGTGTGTAATTAGAAAGAATAATCTTGGAAGCGCAGAACTTATTTAAAAGGATGTTACCAATTGCAGCCTCAAAAGTTGAACATTTAGCTAAAAGCAGAAAATTCAATAATCTTTCATGACTTTGGAATTATGTTAAGGAATTAATTCTATAGGGCTGTGTTCAGAAGCATTTAAAATTCAGGAACATTTACCAGGAAATATACAGATGTTCCTAAATAAACCACCACTGAGTGCTCAGTACTTTTCTTTGAGCTTCTTGGGTGCCACAGATGAGACTTACTTTTTCCAATATTAATAAATAACACTTTTAAAGATGCTTCCTGGATTGATACCCAGGCTGCCATGGATGAGAAGCAGTAATAGGTATTTTGAAAAAAGCTGGTTCAATTCTTGGTATAAAGCCAAAACAACCATCAGTCCTTTTTATTTGTTTCTTTTTGCTTTGCACTTTGAGGAGATAGTGCTAAAAATATATGACTATTTCTCTGATTGCTATTATCTGGTATTTGCATTTTCTCCTCTTCCAAAGAAAAGTATAGAAGAGACTCTTTATCACAGAATTAACTTTACAAGCAAAAAAATAAATAAATAAAGCATTAACTTACTTCACTAATACTAAAATTCTTCCAGCCTCTACACAAGTCACATAGCAGAGGCCTTTCCTAGCTGTGGTGTTTAAAATGCAGCCCCATGCTGCAAGCCTTTTCTTCATAGCATCAATTGATATAGTACTTATTTCTTTGTTTTATTGTGTATCTATCCCTTCTGTACCCCCTCCAACCAGGACCCTAGTGCTAGAATAAAAGCTTCTTAAAGGCTGGGTCTTTATTTTGCTCACTGTGTATGCCCAGTGCCAAGTGCAGGGCCTGACACACAGCAGACACTCAAGAAACATTTCTTGAATGGATGAATGAACAACACCTACTGCATTTTAAAGAATCCAGTCATCAGGGGTTCAAGCAAACAACCCAATACAATATGGAGAAAACAGAAAAGAGCTCAGCATGTTGGTGAGGTATTAACACCTAGTAGGAAAGATACACATTAGAAAAGTTACTTCTCACTAACCTAATGATTTGCCTGTAAAGCAGAGAGACAAACAGTTTAACTGAACTTGAATCTTGGTATAATCTACTAAAAATATGATTCACAAACTTTACAGAAATGTCTCCACCAGAGAAAATATAATTGACAGAAAAGAATAGCCAGCTACCCATTCACTTGTTCAAAGATGTTAAAAATTTTAAAAATGGTAGGAAGGACTCAAATTTTATGCATTGTAACCTCTAAGATATAGTTAGTAATAGTATTTATCACCATTTTCCAGTTGCCTATTATGTATAAGGGGACAGCAGGCAGTGCTTTATGTGCTGTATACATCAAACAGTCCTGAGCAGTTGCCTATAGACTCAAGCTGAGCCGTGATGAAATTCTCATCAGTTCATGGGTAAGTGAGAAAACTAGTGACTGGAGAAGATGGATCTTTATTTTGGGATTAGATTTTTCTTTCACTTTGGATATTAAAATATCTTTTTTTTTTTTTCCCACAAAATGATGGAAAGTTTGTGGAGTGACTGATATATGCTGTTTTTAAGATCTTTCCTTGGCAAAATAAAGAGATGGCCCAATCTCTGTTGGGCTTCAAAAAAGGAGAAAAAAGGAGGACTACCCAAACACTGCCAAATGTCCGCTGGGGGCAAAAATCACCTCTGGTTGAGAATCACTGGTGTGGAGTGAAAACTTGAGTTATCTAAACAAAAGAGGGAAGATGGACGCATTCTTATAAGACACAGAATTATAGTAGAAGAAAATCTGTCCTGGCCTGGAGCTGGAGCTGCCAAGGGTCATTCTTGGTGGCAGAGTGGCAGTCCATTCAGGAACAAGCTGGACTGTGGCACCGGGGACCCACCTCATGCGAGGTACACAGCTTTTCAGACATGGGCGCTGCTAATCAGACCGACAGTAGGGCTTTGCCCACAAAAGGAAAAAGGGATTTAAGTGTGAACTCAGATTGTTCTGAGTTTATTTGCATGAATCTAATTCTAAGGAATCTGTTTAAGGACAGCATAACTGTTAACGATATCAAGATTTACTTTAAACAGTAGTTAGTATTCATTTCATGGAATTAAAATGGGTTGCCCATTTTTGTGCAAATATGTTCATTCAGCTCCTTTCTATTTACTCATACATCTAGTTCTTTAGTGAGTTCTTAAAAAGCTGTCACTTTAATCACTTATGAACACAGTCTTAGAAAGAAAAATCCACCCCAACATTTCTCACTTTCTTTTATGAGAAATTCTTTCATAGTTCCACCTCTGGAAGAACATTCCAAAGAAGTATGTGCCACAGCTCTGTATCTGCCACTATGGAAACTCACTTAAAAATGTTACTCCCTTAAATTCCTTCATGGCATATTAATTTCATGTTCTAAAACAAATATTTGACCATGAAATAACTCCCAGAAAATAGTAAGATCAATCTAACTAAACTGGCTTTTCTAGCCCTTCCACCATCTGTAATTGTGTTTCTTATACTTTCTTAAAGGGATCATTTTTTGGTCATTGTATGTGTGTTAGACACTCAGTCAAGTCTGACTCTTTTTGTGACCCCACGGGCTGTAAGGATCCGTCAGGATCCTCTGTCCATGCAATTCTCCAGGAAAGAATATTGGAGTGGGTTGCCATTTCCTTTTTGAGGGATCCTTCCCAACCCAGGATCGAACCTGGGTCCCATAGACTTCATTATAAATATTCTCCACTAATATCTACTAAATCACTAATATTTAAAATAAACACTGGGGTCTTCCCTGGTGGTACAGTGGATAGAAATCCTCCTGCCAATGCACGGGACACAGGTTCGATCTGTGATCTGAGAAGATTCCACATGCCAAGGAGCAATGGAACCCAGGTACCACAACCACTGAGTCTGCACTCTAGAGCCTGCAAGCTGCAAACACTGAGCTTGCATGCTGTAACTACTGAAGCCTGCATGCCCTAGAGCCTGTGTGCCTCAACAGAAACAATCTCAATGAGAAGCCCGTGTACCTCAATGAAAAGAAAGCCCTCATGCAGCAATGAAGACCCAGTGCAACCAAAAAGTAAAATAGATATACAAATTATTTTTAAAAATAATAAAATAAAGCATGAGACTTCCCTGATGGTCCAGTGGTTAGGACTTTACCTTCCAATGGAGGAGGTGCAGGTTTGATCCTAAGTTAGGGAGCTAAGCATGCCTCATGACCAAAAAACTAAAACAACTTTTTTACAAGCAATGTTGTAAAAAATTTAATAGACTTTAAAAAATGGTCCATATCAGAAAAAAATATAAATAAATAAATTAATTAAAGCAATATAGTTCTCAAGATATGATCCAACTAACTAGAGTATTCACCCATCAAATACATTGGGTAAGATATGTATGAGGAAACCCATAACAAGACTGTGACAGTTAAAAAGTGGAGACAACCTAAACATCCAACAACAGACATCATATCATGTAAATTATGGTCCAACCCCAAAATGGAATACTATGCAGCCACCAAAAATATGAGATCTACGTGTATTAACATGGGAAGTGCTTTAATACAGCATTAAGTGAAAAGAGTAAGATACAAAATGGTGTGTATAGTAAAATTCTATTTGCACTTCTAAAAAAATAGATATATGAGCTATTTGTGTATGTGTAATACATGTGATGTATGTGTTTTGTGAAAACATATGTATATTTAAGTTTATAACTGCCGAGAAAATGTCTAGAAAGATACATAAAAGTTATTTACAATCATCTCTAGGGAGGAATATGGAAGAGACATAGGACTTTTCCTTTCATACTCTTCTGTGCTATTTATTTTAATAATTTTGTAAAAAGGATGACTAAACCTTCATCACTAGTTTCATAACTATCATACATATTCCAAAATAGGAACCTCCTTCCCAAGATGAAGGAGTAAGTCTACAAGAAAGACACACTTTAGACTTTCTCTATAGCTCATTGTCTGAAATCCCTAATGGCTTCGAGGGGGCACAAATCCTGAAGCCTGACAAAGAAAGGCCATATGTCTAAAAAGGAAGTCTCCAGGGCACCACTTTTTCAACAGTGTTCAGATACTTTTAGAATATCTGGCTTGCCAAATTGGGAACAGTCCACAGAAGTAGGACTCTAAATTATGAAACTGCTTTGAATAATGAAGTATCCTATATATTATTTTCAGAAACACTTTCAGAAGTTGGGAGTTACACTATATTTCTGGATTTTAATTTTTCTAAATCAAAGTGATATCATTGTTCCAATTCTAAGTCACAATTCAAGCACAATCAAATGTGGCCAAGAGCTGCCCTTGGCCCAGAGTAGGAAAGGATACAAAGGAAAGGGATACAAAGGAAAGGCTGACCACAAAGAACACAGCTCTGTGGCACTCCAGCTGAAAGCAGGGCACGCTGGCCTGGCATGTGGCTGCTAGCCAGCTGATTTCTAAGCCAGTGTGCTCATGCACACAATGAGGAGTCAAGGTGGAAAATTACAGGTGATGGTTACAGAACCCCCACTTGCTCTCAGGTACTAAAAACAAGTCTTGCAATGAAGGACACAATGTGTGGCATTCCAGTGGAGAGGGCAGAGGGCTGGCAACGGTCACTGCCACTCTGCACCCTCTCCCGCCCTCAGGTTACTCAGTTTCTATTCCCTGGATGCACAGAAACAAAAACAGGGACACCAATAAGGAGTGCTGGTAGCTTAACTGATGAGCACAGCTCAGGCAGACAAGATGGCTAGCTAGGAAAGCCAGTTCAACCATCACACTGAAGAGGCATGGTGATGCTCAGCCTCTCTGTCCATGGCCAGAGGCAGACACCAGTCACCTCCACAGCTCCAGGGACAACACCATGGGCCTTTGTTCCACTTCCATCAAGATTACTGTTTGATTTCTTTTAGCCCTAAACCCAATTCCTTCAGAACTTGGGAAGTAGTTTATCGAAACTCAGTCCTGACTGGTAAGGGTGGAAATGGACACAAGCATTTATGGCAGATAATCTATTTTCTTACAGTAATATAGGAAAATGATCAATGCTCTTAACCATCACAAGATATGGGATATATGGTGAAGAAAAAAAGACAAGCAAATATCAATTTCAATATGAAGATCTTCAATAGGAAGAATGTGTAATCCATAACTCTATACATTATAAACCAATGAGCCTGATGCTTAAACAAGAGTTAAAGTGTGGGGTGGGGCTGCCATTTGTGACACTTATTGAGTTTCGACCCCACTGGTTAGGTATTATTATCCCCATAGAACAGAGGAAAAACGGGCTCAGAAGTTCTTAACATGCCTAAGGACGCCCAGTAAAAAGTAATAAAGCCCTTTAAAACCCAACAGCTGTCCTTTCTTCCCATTCAACAGAGAAAAGGAGGTTGCCAGGCCCAGCTGTCAGTCCTACCACTGGAGGCGCATCTCTGTCTGATCACAAATTTAGCAGAGAGCTCAAGCATTTATATTCCTACTTTGTTGTCTGCCCCAAACTACTTTTTTCACTATCTTAAGAAACTGAAAAATGTTCCACTTGCAGAAAGGTCAAATTTCTTTATTTCAAGAAACTAAAAGGGGGATGGGGTATTGATTGAGGGACAGTGAGCGAGGGAAACACACTCATGTTACTGTGGCTTTCTGACTGTTAGGTCAAGAGTTGGGCACAAGGTATAGCTTTCCTAAGTCTGGCAAGACAATACTATCTTCTGCAAGCGAAAGGGGGCATTTGGAGTTAGTGTTATAAGATTTTTCTTTTTCCCTCAGCTGATCACTGTGGAACACTGACTGGGTTCCTGCTGCCTGGACTTCACAAGAATTTCTGGGCTGAGCAAAGGCCTTATTCACCACCAACACATAACTCTTTTCAGTAAATAAACTGCCAAAGAGTCAATATATGGCATCTCTTCGGGTATCTGGTGCTTTTACTCCAACTGCCTTCAAACACTTCAAGTTTCCCAAGTCAACAGGAAACATCTCACACAAAACTGAACAAGATCCTGCTTCTAAACATAAATGCCTGTTAGATGCACCAGCACATGTATCCATGTACCCATGTCAGTAGCACAATGTCAAGTGCACCGGTCTACAGGGTTAGGGAACAGGCACCTGCATCCAGGCCAGTGTCTGCGGTGGAACTCCTGTTAGGCCATCATGAAAATGTCCTGTACAGTCTCTGCCAGACCAGCTCCAAGATAGCAGGAGATTATACAGGACGTGGCAGACCCTAAACATACAAAACTAGCCGGCAGGGACCTTACAGTCATGTAAAAAACACACAAGAAACTGAGTGGAAGATAGATTAGTCTTTCTGGGAACTATATTAATGTTTTGCGTTAATTTTAATGACCAAACCAAAGGGACAGGCAGCTTTTGCTTTTGATTGAGGAGGCAGGAGATAGGCTCCCACCCCCCCTCAAACAGCAAGCTCACTACCACCTCTTTTTTGTCATCATTGTTTTATTCCTTTAAATGTTACATTCAAGGCCTAGGTTCCTAGTGGGGATTCCCCCAGAACCACATAGTACACTTGAGGTCCCCCTCTTCCTCCACTGGGAGGAAAGTTTTTATATGTGTATATATATGTATGTACAATTACTCTGTGTGTGTGTGTGTGTGTATACGTCTATATATTCTTTTTCAGATTCTTTTCTATGGTAGGTTATTACAAGACATTGGATATAATTCCCTGTGCTATACAGTAGCTTCTTGTTGTTTATCAATTTTATACGTAGCAGTTTGTATATGTTAACCCCAGATTCCTAATTTATCTCCCCCCTCACCCTTGCTACCCCCTTTGGTAACCATAAGTTTGCTTTCCATGTCTGTGAGTCTATTTTCTTTGTAAATGAGCTCATTTGTATCATTTTTTAGGTTCTACATTTAAGTGATATCATATGATATTTACCTTTATCTGATTTATTTAACTCTAGAGAAGCTCGAGGTCCATCCACCTATCTGCAAATGGCATTATTTCATTCCTTTTAATGGCTGAGTAATATTCCTCTGTGTGTGTGTGTGTGTGTGTGTGTGTGTGTGTGTGTATACACACCACATCTTTGTAAATCTTTCAGATTCTCGAAGCGATCTTCAATCAAACAAGGTGAAGAATAAGTGTCTTCAAGCCTCTCTGGGCTTTAAGAATGTTGTGTTGAAATTCAGCCCCTCTTGAGTAACAAGTGCTGTGGGCTTATTAAGCACACGCTGAGGATACTTATGGGCTTATTGAGTGTATGCTGAGAGTGAGAATAAGCCCCGTAAAGTGAGAAGAGAAGGCCAGGGCTGGTGATCAAGCCAGATGGGATTCAAAGCAAAATGTCACCCATTTCCCCTGATCCCGGCCCTGGCTGTGGAGTATGATGGACAACTTGATGATGTAAGTACTGCAGGAAACCCTGAGAAGCACTGCTGCTTGAGGGAGTCACTTGGGCAGTATTGTGTGTGTGGTTATTGACGACCATGCACAAAGGCAGTCTGGAGTGTTGGTTAAATAACTTAGCTGGGCCTTGGTTTTCTCAGCTCTAAAACGGAGATGAGGTTTTTCCCTGGCAGTCCAGAGGTTAGGACTCTGCGCTTCTACTGCAGGGGCAAGGTTCAGTCCCTGGTTGGGGAACTAAGATCCCACATGCCAGCTGGCCAAAAAAGACAAATCTCTAAAACGGGGATGAAAACAGTATCTCTCCTCTTGCTTATTGAAGGATTACCTGAGGAAGGGCCAAGAAAATAATAAACGTCAGCTATTGTGATGACTATTTATAGGTGACTTTATACTCCCTTTGTAATCATTTTTTTTTTGGTGTGACCTTTGCAGTGAGTACTTTCTGAGGGTGAGAGATGTATTATAATGGCTATGTTAATTCTTTTAAGAACTTCCAGCTACATGTCTCAAAAGTATATTCTTAACTCTGCTACTTAACTGTTTCAGAACTTCTGTCTTCAAAGAACCAAAGCAAGTTTACCTCTTCCATGTTTTTCTAATATTTTATTTTCTGTAGATATCACATGAAGTCTACGATGATTTGAACATTTCTAAGTTCAACAGATAAAATGACAAAGTGATTTTCCAACCTCTGCCACTGATAACACCTACTGGCTAAAAATGTCTCATGTGTATGATGCTTTGAACTTCTTTCAGTGCTTTCATAAGTATTCTTTATTTTATTTATGTGGTTCTTAACTTATTTATACCCCTACTTTTCCCCATCAAGTTCTGAAGGTGGCTTTAAGGACACACAAAATCACAAGATAGAATAAAATAAAGACAGAGCCAAGAAAGAAAACAAAGAAGAAAGAAGACCATAATCCCTGGGAGTTGGGGGCGGGGGGTGGAATAAAAGGTACTGTTTCAACTTCTCAGAAAAGCAAACCAGACATTTGAAACTTTTTGGGTTAAAAGCGAGAAATATCTGAGACTAAAGCAGTCCTAAAAATAATAACATGGGACTCTGGAGTATTGGGAAATTAATTCAAAACAAAACAAACTAATGTCAAAGAGACCACCACCCAGGTGTGTGAAACTCTGGGGANTGAAACTTTTGGGGTTAAAAGCGAGAAATATCTGAGACTAAAGCAGTCCTAAAAATAATAACATGGGACTCTGGAGTATTGGGAAATTAATTCAAAACAAAACAAACTAATGTCAAAGAGACCACCACCCAGGTGTGTGAAACTCTGGGGAGGGTCCTGGGAGTTAGATGTGGATGGAGCTTGGAAGGGAGGTAGTGTAGACAGCCATGATCATAGTCGTTGGTAATAACAAAGTGCCGGGCACCATGCTAAGACCTTTCTAACCATCATCTCATTTAATACTCACAGTGACTTATAACATATGTACTAGTATTATTCAGATCTTGTAAATGAGGAAAATGAGGCCCAGAAAGACGAAGTAATTTGCCCAGCATCACAGAGTGAGTGAGTTCATGGCGGATGTAAACACAGGCAATCTGACCAGGGCCCACTCCCACCTCCTTTGCCTCCACAGACCCAGTGCAGGCAGAGGCCACCAACAGGAAGGCTTGGCCTGGAGAGCCAGGGACTTCCTTTCTCAAAGCTGAGAGCGCAAGAAGAGTAGGCATAGCGGGCGGGTCAAGAAAGTTCATAGAAAATGAGGACTCGGCTAGGAAAAAGGGGAACTTGGGATCTAAATAGCTGAGAAAAGAAGGGAAGCTAAAAGCAAAGGAGAAAAGGAAAGATATACCCATCTGAATGAAGAGTTCCAAAGAACAGCAAGGACAGATAAGAAAGCCGGCCTCAGCAAAGAAATAAGGGAAAACAATAGAATGGGAAAGACTAGAGATCTCTTCGAGAAAATCAGAAATCCTGTTAGGGGAAGCACACTGATTGAAACCGCCCACCCTGGCCAGGCACCACAGTAGCCATCTGCATGAGGTGTTTTACGACAGGAGGTCCTGGCAAGGAACACGGAACTAATAGGCCACCACCAACCAGAAGAGATCGGGAAAAGTCAAAAGGAGACACCACACGTCTGACCACCTCCCCAAAGCCTTCTTGCTGGCATTCATCTTGGTTGAGCAAGGCGTGCACCACTAGGAAGGACTCTGAGTCAGAATGATTGGCTAAAGACAACCCGGAAGTTAATCCCATCACCATAAAACCCGAGACTATGAGCCATGCGGCAGAGCAGTTCCCCTGGGTTCCCTTAACCTACTGTTCTCTGCCCGGGCACCCTTTCCCAATAAAATCTCTTGCCTTGTCAGCACATGTGTCTCCTTGGACAGTTCATTTTCAAGTGTTAGACAAGAGCCCACTTTTAGGCCCTAGAAGGGGTCCCCCTTCCTGCAATAATACCAAGGGAACATTTCATGCAAAGATGGGCACAATAAAGGATAGAAACGGTATGGACCTAAGAGAAGCAGAAGATATTAAGAAGAGGTGGCAAAAATACACAGAAGAAGCTATACAAAAAAAGATCTCAATGACACAGATAACCATGATGCTGTGATCACTCATCTAGAGCCAGATATCCTGAAGTATGAAGTCAAGTGGGCCTTAGGAAGCATAACTATGAACAAAGCTAGTGGAGGTGATAGAATTCCAGCTGAGCTATTTAAAATCTTAAAAGATGATGCTGTGAAAGTGCTGCACTCAATATGTCAGCAAACTTGGAAAACTCAGCAGTGGCCACAGGACTGGAAAAGCTCAGTTTTCATTCCAATCCCAAAGAAAGACAATGCCAAACAATGTTCAAATACCGCACAACTGTACTCATTTCACATGATAGCAAAGTAATGCTCAAAATTCGCCAAGCGAGGCTTCAACAGTACATGAACAGAGAACTTCCAGATGTACAAGCTGGATTTAGAAAAGGCAGAGGAACCAGAGATCAAATGGCCAGAATCCACTGGGTCATAGAAAAAGCAGGAGAATTCCAGCAAAACATCTACTTCTGCTTCATTAACTACGCCAAAGCCTTTGACTGTGTAGATCACAAAAAACTGTGGAAAATTCTTAAAGATATGGGAATACTGGTTCACCTTACCTGCCTCCTGAAAAATCTGTATGCAGGTCAAGAAGCAACAGTCAGAACCAGACATGGAACATGGGAAACATGGGAAAAGAGTGCATCAAGGCTGTATATTGTCACCCTGCTTATTTAACTTATATTCAGAGTACATCATGCAAAATGCCAGGTTGGATGAAGCACAAACTGGAATCAAGAGTGTTGGGAGAAATATCAATAACCTCAGATATGCAGGTGACATCACCCTTATGGCAGAAAGTGAAGAGGAACTAGAAGCTCTTGATGGAAGTGAAAGAGGAGAGTGAAAAAGCTTGCTTAAAATTCAACATTCAAAAAACTAAGATC
>SJYX01022824.1:21406-62712 GCA_006410675.1 Oreotragus oreotragus | reverse complement strand
CTTCCTGCCTCCTTCTTTTATCAAGAGGATAGTTTAAAATTTTTTTTAATCACATCATATATTGTTAGATGAAAAAGTTTCCTGCTACTACTTTGAGCAAAAACCCAGAATCCAATCCAGAATTCTGTTTTTGTTTTTCTTGCTAGGTCTTAATATGCTGAAAGACACTCAATAATCCTTTTCCTGGCTAGTTGTAAACAACTTCAACTTTTCATGCCTGTTGAAAGTTGAATTAATATTTTAAAAGTCATATGTAAGTTTGTGGTCTAATACTGGGAGAGACCAAGTATCTTTCAACTCACCTCCCTTGTTCTAATTCACCATGCAAATGTTTAATGAGTATCTATGATGTGGGTACACACCATGTTGCCTCCTCACTAGATTAAATCTGGAAACAGATCATAAGCAGGAAGATTCTATCTGGATGGATTTAAACAGCCTCAGGTTGTGGCAAGTGTGGTGGCTACAATTTAGCAGAAGGAAAGACGTTTACTTTCTACCATTCTAAAGTGATAGTCACTCAGTTGTGTCTGACTGCGACCCCATGCATTGTAGCCCCCAGCCTCCTCTGTCCATGGAATTCTCCAGGCAAGAATACTGGAGTGGGTAGCCATTCTCTTCTCCAGGGAATCTTCCCAACCCAGGGATCGAAATCTACGTCTCCTATGTTGCAGGCAGATTCTTTGCCATCTGAGCCACCAGGGAAGACCATTCTATAATGCTCCTGGATATTCAACACAAGACACAGTATTCAGTCAAAGCATGCACTTATTCAGTGCTTCCTGGATGAATAAAAAGCATTAAATAGACAGTAATATGAATGTGTGGAAATGATGTAAGACAACTGTGTTCATTGTGTAGAATAAGTATGATCAGCTGATATTATTACAGGTCATACTGACTCTACAAAATTAAGTATATTTTTAAAATTCTCATTTATAGCATTATATAGCCAACTCCAGATTTGTTTTTCCCCAGTTTTGGAACCCTGCTAATTTCTACTTTTCCTCAGACTGCTACTATCGTGGGATGGTTGCAGGGAGTTATCACATAATCCACATCCATCAGTTCCAAGTTTGAAAAATGGCACATTTTGATCACTCATTCTTTGAAGGTTGAAATCACGATTAGCTGTGGACTTGGCCATAAAGATTAATGATCTTCTCATATTCACAAAATAACTCAAATTCAAATTTAGGAAATTAGCTGAGAGTTTATAGGCAGAGGTAAAGTAGTGGGAAACTATAAGGTACTTCTGAGATGTACCATGAAAGAAAAAACTCAGCTGTAATCACTTTAAATCATAACTGGGAAGTTACCAATTGCTTATTATAAATAACTATTACCAACAGAGCAATTAAAAAAATAATTTAAAATGCCACAGGTAATTTAAGAGTACTCACACTGAGAAAACAGGTCTACTAGTAAAGTTATAAAAAAATTTTTCTCTAAGATCTGATTAATTTGGTTTAATTTACTGTTCTTTTAAATGTAAAATAACATGCTAAGTTCTAACCTTTGAGTAATATTTTTTAGTATCTCCAGAATGTAATCGATTCTACAGCTAATTTTTTCATAGAAGATTCTGACAAGGGACAATAAGAAGACATCTGCTCTTTTCTTGAATGAGTTTGTTCATTTCTACATGTCCTGTGCAGCCATGAAAGTTATACTGCCTGGTTTTGTTTTCTCTTATTTTAAGTTTTATTTGCTGCTGCTGCTAAGTCGCTTCAGTCGTGTCCGACTCTGTGAGTTTTATTTAGAACTTTGCATATTTTATTTTCCCAACTGGACCATCAACCCTTTGTGTATAGGACTCATCTATTCCTGTCTCTTATACACATCTAGATGTGTATAAGAGACAGGCGCTATCCTGTGCATTGAAGGATATTTAGCATCACCTCTGGCTTCTACTCACTAGGTTATAGGAGCACTGCCCCCAAACCATTCTTACAACCAAAGATGACTCTAAGTGTTGCCAAACATCCCCTGAGGGACAATGTCACCTTCACTTGGGAACTTCTGTGCTAGTTATAGTTACAAACAGGCTTAAAGCTTCCCCTACAGACTGGATCCCTTGGACAGCAAGGAGATCAAACCAGTCAATCCTAAAGGAAATCAACCCTGAATATTCATTGGAAGGACTGATGCTGAAGCTGAAGCTCCAGTCCTTTGGCCACCAGATGCGAACAGCCAACTCACTGGAAAAGCCCTGATCTGGGAAAGATTGAAGGCAGGAGGAGAAGGGGATGACAGGGGATGAGACAGTTGGATGGCATATCACCACCCCAATGGACATGAGTTTGAGCAAACTCTGGGAGATGGTAAAGCACAGGGAAGCCTGGTGTGCTACAGTCCAAGGGGTCGAAAAGAGGCGATACAACTGAGCAACTGAACAAACAGACTGGATAACAATTTTCTTTCATAAGAGATTACATAGTATCAAGTTTATATACTGAAACAGCTGGACCCAAAAAAATCAGAACAGGTTCTGATGTTTGGGCCAATGATGTCTCACCACCTTTTCCACAATTACTTTGGGGACATAAACCTTGAGCCTGTGAGGGTACTTTTAAAAGAAAGGCTCACTGAAGGCAAATTGAAAGGAATGTAATGTTTACCCTGTTGTAACATGGCCACTCATCAGCTTCTTCCCTGACCTGTATACCATTCCCGAATCGAGAGTGGAACTGAATCCTTCACCCCCTTGAGTATGAGCTGGCCTGTGACTGCTTTGACCAATAACACAACACAGGTGAGTCAAGTTTTTGAGAGGACTGGAAGTTTCTGATTTTTTTGTCTTGAAACACTCATGGTTGGGATTCTCCCTGTAGGAACTCAGCTGTGAGCAGCCTGAGCAACCTGAGCATGGAGAGGCCACAAGCAGGAGCTCCAGCCGACAGCCCACCTGAGCTGTCAGTCAGTCATCTGGGTAAGCAATCTTGAATATACCAGACCATCCAAGCTCCCATGTAACTGCAATCCTAGCCAACATCATTCGGAGTATAAGAACCACCCATCTGAATCAAGTCAACCCACAAAACTATGAGAGATAAGAAAAAGGTGGTTTCAAACCACTAAGTTCGGGAGGAGCTGGGCAGCAACATAACCAAAACATGACCTCAGATCCAACTGCTGTTAGCGACAGAGACCAGAAGTGTCACATATAGACATCAGAAGGGCAGAAGTCCAAGGAGTGGCCCAGGAAACAGTGAGTGGAAAAGCCTGTGACAATGGCAGAGTCTAGAACCGCAAGGCTAGGGGTATGAAATTTCCCAACTATCTCAGAGGTGTCAGTGAAATCAAGTAATCGAATGTACATGAGTGGTAGAGTAGAAGGTGACTTGCTAAACAAATGTAGACAGGTCTTCAGATACTGTTCCCTGGAACGTGCCATTTTACATGATAATCATCATGGCAGATCCTCTCAATAGTGTGTCCAGCACACGTGAACAATGTATTGTGTACTTCATGTACATTATTCTTAATTCAGTCTTATTCTTAAACAGTCTTGGAAGGTAAGTATGCTTTTCTCTCCCTCCACTCTCTACCTTCCTTCCTGCCTCCTTCTTTTATCAAGAGGATAGTTTAAAATTTTTTTTAATCACATCATATATTGTTAGATGAAAAAGTTTCCTGCTACTACTTTGAGCAAAAACCCAGAATCCAATCCAGAATTCTGTTTTTGTTTTTCTTCCTAGGTCTTAATATGCTGAAAGACACTCAATAATCCTTTTCCTGGCTAGTTGTAAACAACTTCAACTTTTCATGCCTGTTGAAAGTTGAATTAATATTTTAAAAGTCATATGTAAGTTTGTGGTCTAATACTGGGAGAGACCAAGTATCTTTCAACTCACCTCCCTTGTTCTAATTCACCATGCAAATGTTTAACGAGTATCTATGATGTGGGTACACACCATGTTGCCTCCTCACTAGATTAAATCTGGAAACAGATCATAAGCAGGAAGATTCTATCTGGATGGATTTAAACAGCCTCAGGTTGTGGCAAGTGTGGTGGCTACAATTTAGCAGAAGGAAAGACGTTTACTTTCTACCATTCTAAAGTGATAGTCACTCAGTTGTGTCTGACTGCGACCCCATGCATTGTAGCCCCCAGCCTCCTCTGTCCATGGAATTCTCCAGGCAAGAATACTGGAGTGGGTAGCCATTCTCTTCTCCAGGGAATCTTCCCAACCCAGGGATCGAAATCTACGTCTCCTATGTTGCAGGCAGATTCTTTGCCATCTGAGCCACCAGGGAAGACCATTCTATAATGCTCCTGGATATTCAACACAAGACACAGTATTCAGTCAAAGCATGCACTTATTCAGTGCTTCCTGGATGAATAAAAAGCATTAAATAGACAGTAATATGAATGTGTGGAAATGATGTAAGACAACTGTGTTCATTGTGTAGAATAAGTATGATCAGCTGATATTATTACAGGTCATACTGACTCTACAAAATTAAGTATATTTTTAAAATTCTCATTTATAGCATTATATAGTCAACTCCAGATTTGTTTTTCCCCAATTTTGGAACCCTGCTAATTTCTACTTTTGCTCAGGCTGCTACTATCGTGGGATGATTGCAGGGAGTTATCACATAATCCACATCCATCAGTTCCAAGTTTGAAAAATGGCACATTTTGATCACTCATTCTTTGAAGGTTGAAATCACGATTAGCTGTGGACTTGGCCATAAAGATTAATGATCTTCTCATATTCACAAAATAACTCAAATTCAAATTTAGGAAATTAGCTGAGAGTTTATAGGCAGAGGTAAAGTAGTGGGAAACTATAAGGTACTTCTGAGATGTACCATGAAAGGAAAAACTCAGCTGTAATCACTTTAAATCATAACTGGGAAGTTACCAATTGCTTATTATAAGTAACTATTACCAACAGAGCAATTAAAAAAATAATTTAAAATGCCATAGGTAATTTAAGAGTACTCACACTGAGAAAACAGGTCTACTAGTAAAGTTACAAAAAATTTTTTCTCTAAGATCTGATTAATTTGGTTTAATTTACTGTTCTTTTAAATGTAAAATAACATGCTAAGTTCTAACCTTTGAGTAATATTTTTTAGTATCTCCAGAATGTAATCGATTCTACAGCTAATTTTTTCATAGAAGATTCTGACAAGGGACAGTAAGAAGACATCTGCTCTTTTCTTGAATGAATTTGTTCATTTCTACATGTCCTGTGCAGCCATGAAAGTTATACTGCCTGGTTTTGTTTTCTCTTATCTTAAGTTTTATTTGCTGCTGCTGCTGCTGCTGCTGCTAAGTCGCTTCAGTCGTGTCCTACTCTGTGAGTTTTATTTAGAACTTTGCATATTTTATTTTCCCAACTGGACCATTCTGAGTATTTTATATCACTCTCAATCTAAGAGCATAGAACTTGCTACAGAGACAACAATATGAAAAACTGCTTCATTTGACTGGTTAGACCTATAAAAACCATGCCATATATTCTCACAGACTCAGCTCTGCTAAAAGCCACCCCAAATTAAGTGAGAACCTTCATCATGATTATTTGTAAAGGCTACTTTAGGAGCATCTGCAAATACTAATCAAAGCACTCTGCAAATGAGAAGGCATCCACTGACAATCACAACATTAGAAATGAAGAGTTTATGAAAACAGGATCAGATGATTTGCCTAACAACATGTTCAAAGTTAGTAGAAAATATATATATTAATAGCAAATGCTAGGAAGTAATTCTACAGATACTTTGGGTCAGGGTTAATAACCTCTCTGTAAGGGCTCTGTCCCAGGACAAATCACCTTTTTGCTCAGTACTGAGCAACATGAAGGACAAGGCTTGGTCTACTCCTGAAAGGAATTCAGTAAAGAAGACATGGGAGTCCAGAAACACCCTGAGAGGCAGTACTGGTTCTAACAGCAGCGGCAGTAATGGCAGCAAGCCTTATTCAATGTGATAAGCTCCAGGTGCCTCACTCAATTCTCAGGACAATAGGAAATAGGCAACTATTCTCATTCTACCAGTGAGGAAATTGAGGAAAGAAGAGCAACTTGTCCAAGGTCAGAAAGCTAGTAGGTATAAACTGCAAGTCAAAGACAAACTACTTCAACGCCCAAAATAAAAGAATGAAGAATACAGTCATTTAAGGAGTCAGGGCAACCTTTGAAAGCAGAGGGAAAGGATAAAAGTAAAAAATAGCAATAAGACAACTGGCTCCCATTTGGAATTGCCCCATACCTTTCACCAAAGTAAAGATTTCAAAGTAAACAAACAAACAAACTATTCCTTAAAAATGCCAGAAGGGACTTCCCTGGCAGTCCAGTGGTTAAGACTCCAGGATTCCACTGCAGGGGGCATGAGTTCCATCCCTGATAGAGGAACTAAGATCCTGCATGCCATGCAGCAGAGTCAATAAACATAATAATAATACCAGAAGTATCTAATTATATAATCTTGGGAGTGAGAATGATTTTCTAAATATTATACCAAAGGAGAAGCACTGATTGATAAAACCGACTATATAAGAACCTAAAATCTCTACATACACACACAACATATTTATCTGTAATTATCAGAATTTGGAGGAACAAATGGCCATTAATAGGGAGATAGTTAATGAACTTCCCTGGTGGTACAGAGGTTAAGAATTCCCCAGCAATGCAGGGGACAAGAGTTCAATCCCTGGTCTGGGAATATTCCACAAACTGTGGGGCAACTAGGCCCGCGTGCCACAACTACTGAAGCCCACTCGCCTAGAGCCCATGCAGACAAGAGAAGCCAGCGCAGTGAGAAGCCTGTGCGCCATGATGAAGCAGCCCCCACTCGCCACGACTAGAGAAAGCGCTTGTGCAGCAGCACACACCCAGCAGAGCCAGAAACAAATAAATCAGTAATCTTTAAAACTGGGAGACAGTTAGTATATTATAGGATATCTCCACTCCAAAACACTATGCAGACCTTAAAAGGACTGAGATATTAACATTTAATAATGGCTGTGATAGAATGTGGTATTTTAAAAGAAAAGTTGCAGAACAACGTTTTTGTCAGAGATATTTTGGGTGAAAACTGTACGTAAACAAACAACTGCACTAAAATACATACATTCACACGCATAGACTTACCCACACTGACACACGTTTATGGGTACACCACCAAAAACCAATACACACAACACTACCAGTTACCGCTAGGACACAGAAAGGGGAAGGTGAGACTACAGAATGTCCCATTTCTACTTCCTTTTGGCCTGCAGTATTTTACTTAAAAAATATATGTATATATTATGTTGGTCACTTTAGAGAAAACAAACTTTAATCAATATATACATTTAATAATCAACAAAGATATGCAGATGATAACACTCAAATGGCAAAAATAAAGAGGAACTAAAGAGCCTCTTGATGAGGGTGAAAGAGGAGAGTGAAAAAGCTGGCCTGAAACGCAACATTCAAAAAACTAAGATCATGGCATTCAGTCCCATCACTTCATAGCAAATAGATGAGGAAAAAGTGGAAGAAGTGACAGATTTTATTTTCTTGGGCTCCAAACTCACTGCAGATGGTGACTGCAGTCATGAAATTAAAAGATACTTGCTCCTTGGATGGAAAGTTAGGACAAATCTAGACAGCATATTAAAAAAGAAGAGACAAAGCACTTATGCTTCAATTAAAATAAATAAATTAAAAGAAAAAAGAAAAAGCAGAGACATCACCTTGCAGACGAAGATCTGTCCAGTCAAAGCTATGGTTTTTCCAGTAGTCGTGTACAGTTTGACAATACAGAAGGCTGAGCACTGAAGAATTGGTATTTTCAAATTGTGGTGCTGGAGAAGACTCTTGAGAGTTCCTCGTACTGCAAGGAGATCAAACCAATCGATCCTAAAGGAAATCAACCCTGAATGTTCATTGAAAGGACTGATGCTGAAGCTGAAACTCCAATACTTTGGCCACCTGCTGTGAAGAGCCAACTCACTGAAAAAGACCCCGAGGCTGGGAAAGTGTGAAAGCAAAAGGAGAAGACAGCACCAGAGGATGAGATGGTTAGATAGCATCACTGACTCAATGGACATGAATTTGAGCAAACTCCAGGAGATGGTGGAAGATAGAGGAGCCTGGTGTCCATGGGGTCATAAAGAGTCAGACACGACTTAGCTATTGAACAACAACATTAAAATTAAAAGGCAAAACTGGAAAAAAATAACTGCACCCCTGATGTATAAAGAACTTTCATGAATTAGTAAGAAAAGATGAAAATTCTAATAGAAAACAATTCATAAAAGAAAAAACATGTCCAAGAAAATGTAGAGAAATGCAAATTGAAACAAGAAATCCTCTATGGTCATACCACCCTGAACATGCCGATCTCATCTGATCTCAGAAGCTAAGTAGGGTTGGGCATCACTAGTACTTGGATTGGAAAACAAGAAATCATTTTTTCCCTGTGAAAAAATTATCAAAGTATTTTAAAACTGTAATGTTAATGTTGATATAAGTCTGGGGAAAAACTGATTTTTTTGGCCCCAAAAGCACTGTAGATAAGTGGTATCAAACTGTTTGTATCCTTCTGCAACTTATTTATTTTTTGCTCACCATTAATGACCTGGACTTCTCCGGTTGCTCAGACAGTAAAGAATCTGCCTTCAATGCAGGAGACCCAGGTTCGATCCCTGGGTCAGGAAGACCCCCTGGAGAAGGGAACGGTTACCCCACTCCAGTATTCTTGCCTGGAGAATCCCCATGAACACACAAGCCTGGCGAGCTATACGACAGAGCAATTAACACTTTCACTTTCAATGGTTTATCTAAGTTGACACTGTGTGTGTAATAATTACACAGGTAGCTCTTGTTCTTTCATCTTAACTGCTATATCATATGCAGTTATACATTCACCTTAATTTGTTTATCCATTCTCCTCTGGTAGACACTACTGTGTGTCCATTTTTTTTTCTTCTGTTTTAAGCAATGTTGCAATAAATGTTGCTGTAAATGTATTCTGGAGTGCAGGTGCCGAGATTTCTCTATTGAGTGTTTACTGAGAAGAGTAAACTGAATAGGTGGAGCAAAGACCATGAGTATCTTCACTTTGCTCTCCAAGGGCTCATAGAAACTGACCCTACCAACAGCTCTAAGAATTTTATTCCTCTGCACCTCCAGCTCTATTAGCAGACATTAACTTCAGCTTAGCGAATGAATGTAAAATGGTATCTAGTTATTGTTTTATTTTGCAATTTCTTGATTACTAGTGGGGTTGATTTATATGTTTGCTGGTCATTTGGGTTTTTTTCTTCTGTGAATTGCATCTTCTTATTTTTTTTTAAGAGATTTTTATCTTTTGTTCTAGAGAACAAACAAGCAATACATACATACATACATATATATATATATAATTTACTGTGATACAGCAATTCTTCTTATAGGAATGTAACTTGAAGAATAATTTAAGGGTAATTTAATATACAAGGGTTTAATAATTAAATTTTTAAAGTAAATTAAATAATTTAATATACAAGGGTTTAATCAGAAGGATGTTGAACACAGCTCTTTATAATAGCAAAACATTAGAAACAGTGAAAATAACCAAGGATAGGGAACTGTTTATTTGTATAATGTTTTTAAAAGTTCTTTCAGAGAAATATAAGCCACAAGGAAAAGGTGATCTGCCAAGCATTTTAAAAGAAAAAGGATCAGTGTGTCTTGAGATGTCCAAAGGTTTTTTCCTTTTTAAGTTTTACTGAGATAATTAAAGATTCAAATGGAGTGCTAAGAAACATATAGATAGATTTTGTGAACGTTTACCCTCCTTCACCTACCATATTTCAAGTGTAGTATATTGGCATGGAAAAATCTAACCATCTTATTCACAGTTTCCAGTGTTCCTTAAAATCATTTATGTGTATCTACAAAATTTTATCACATGCATAATTTCACATATCCATTCACAGTCAAGATACAGAATACTTCCCTCACCACAAGGATCGCTTGTTGCCCTCTATGCTGCTGCTGCTAAGTCGCTTCAGTTGTGTCCGACTCTCTGTGACCCCATAGACGGCAGCCCACGAGGCTCCTCCGTCCCTGGGATTCTCCAGGCAAGAATACTGGAGTGGGTTGCCACTTCCTTCTCCATGTTGCCCTCTATAACCAGGCCCATATCCCCCTGTCTACCCCAATGTCCATGTCATCCACTAATCTGTTCTCCAATTTCTAAAACTAATATTTCAAAATATTATATAAATGGAATACAGTATGGAAATTAGCTGTTTTTCCCACACAGCCTAATTCCCTGGTGATTTACCCAAGCTGTTGTGCATATGGCTAGTTCATTTTACTGCAGAGCAGTGTTCCATGGTGTGAATGCACCACACTTTTAATAATTCTCCTGTTGAAGGATATCTGAGTGGTTCAAGTTTTTAGCTATTATGAATAAACCTGCTATGAACATTCCTGTATGGGATGGGTTTTTGCACAAATCTAAGTTTTCATTTCTTTCAGAATTTTTTAAACGTCCAAGAATGCACATGTGGTAACTGCTAAAACATTTTCCAGAGTGGCTGAACCATTTTACATTCCCACCAGCAATGCACAAATGAGCCAGTTTCTCTATCTCCTCATCAGCATTTGGTACTGTCATTATTTTCTGTCTCAGCATTCAGATAGGCATCATTATGGTTTTAATTTATATTTCCCTGTGGCAAATGATGTTGAACATATTTTTCACATCAGTGAAATGTCTCTTTTGTCCATTTTGTAATTGGATTGTTTATTTTTTTTCTGTTGAGTTTTGAGAGTTTTTTTTAATGTACTCTAGAGATAGTACTCCTTTGTCAGGTATCAAACTTGCAAATACTTTCTCCCTGTGTGTTCCTTATCTTTTCACCCTCTTCACATGGGCTTTCACAGAGCAAAAGCTTTTAACTTCAATGAGGTTCAACTCATCAATTTTTTTGGCTATTGTATTTTCATTCTACCATTTACATTTGCTTATTTTTCTAATTGTTTGCTAAGATTTTCTATTTGTCATTTATTTCCAGAGAACTTGTAATTGATTGTCAAGCATTCTTACGTTGGTTAATTTAAAGCCCTTGTCATTTAATACCAAATCTGTGATTCATCTCACTGTTGGTGTGTTGTTGTGACTTTTCAGCTCTTGCTATGTATAACAGGTGATTTGGGGTTGTATCCTGAACATTTTGTCTGTTATGTTTAAAGAATATTTTTTAGAGAAGCCTCCATGTCCTTCAGGGGATCTTCCTGACCAAGGGATTAAACCCTGGTCTCCTGCATTGCAGGCAGATTCTTGACTGTCTGAGCCACCAGGGAGCCCTAGGGAATCTTGGTCTTATTTCAAAATCCTTCATTCTAGCAGGCAACCCTTTTCTTTAGGTTCAGCATGCAGGTTCTGGCCTGCTTTCTGTGGGCTGTGATCTGATTTTCAGATTCTGCATTTCATGGTGGTTTGTCTGGTGCTGCTGAGGATACGACAGGTCCCTGCCACTGTTGTCTGAGGGCCTGGCCTGGCCTACGGGTGTTCCTTGGCAGGGGGAGATCTCAGGCCCTGTGGCAGGCTTCCCAGGCAGGCTGCTTGTGGAGGTAGGGTTCCCCTTTCCAGTGTCCCCTTCTTTACTGCTCCCCAGCTGCTCCAGTGAATGTGGGTGAAGGAGGGGAGTCTCAAGCCCATGAGGATAAAGAGACTTCCCAGGCTAGGTCACTTACAGTGCTAGCAGAACCCCTGTTTATGCCTCCTGGATGCCTAGGTCTGGCTTAGTAGGGGAGGGGCATCTTGTGCCCAGTGGAGGAGAGTGCTTGTCTTGGTTATTTCCTGTTATGGGTCCCCTATAGATGACCCCTTGCTGGGAGCTGGGTTTTCCTGATACTTCTGGATGGACAATGAGTCAACTATGGGGAGAGAAGGTCCTATGTGACCCCTTCCTGTTGCTTGATGTAGGTCAGGGTGTACCCGTCCTGGCACCTTCTCTATGCTGCTCCCTCAGCCCTAGGAACCCCAGACCAAATCATCCTCTTCTTACCACTGCAAATGCCCTCCTTTGGTTGTCACTTGCGTTTCCAGGGTTTATAATTATACTTAGCAGAGAAAAGCAGGAAGAAATGGATCTACACTATTTTCTCAGATTATAGAGTTTTTAAATTTCTTGCCTTTTATTGCTTCTATAATTTCATCAACAAGGCATTCTTAAATCCTTTGATTTTATCATTTCAGAAAAAGACACAACTTTAACTTGGCAAATGTGCAAAACAAAACAAAAAATCAGATAGCATTCTTTGTATTGTATTCTACCCTGTGAATAATCAAGACATGTGAAAAGATGCACTAACTAGGCCTAATTAACAAGTTAGCGTCTTCTCAGACTTCAAATGAGTAAAATGATCTCTAACAACTTTGTTTCAAGGTGCAAAAACCTGTAAATAATGAATTACAAAGGCATGCAAAAGACTGCAAAGAATGAATTACAAAGGTTTACAAAGGCTTGGAAGATCCCATGGACGGAGGAGCCTGGCGGACTGCAATCCATGGAATTACAAGGAGTCGGACACGACTGAGCGACTTCACTTTCACTTTTTACTTTCATGCACTGGAGAAGGAAATGGCAACCCGCTCGTGTTCTTGCCTGGAGAATCCCAGGGACGGGGAGGCCTGGCAGGCTGCCGTCTATGGGGTCGCACAGAGTCGGACATGACTGAAGCGACTTAGCAGCAGCAGCAGCAGCAGCAGCAACGTATCGGTACTGTGCGTGCATGCTAAGTTGCTCCAGTTGTGTCCAGCTCTTTGTGAGGCCACAGACTGTAGCCCGCCAGGCTTCTCTGAGGCAAGAATACTGGAGTGGGTGGGGTGCCATTCTCTAGGGATCTTCCCGACCCAGGGATCAAATCCTGGTCTCTTTATGTCTACCTGCATTGAAAGGTAGGTTATTTATATATGGTCTATTTAAATTTATTCTCTGCAAGGGTCAGAAACATTAAAAGAAATAGCCACTAGAGGGCAGAAGACTCAAACTCTGCCCCACAGCAAGAGTTTGCTGGGCAAACTGCCAAACTCCAGAACCAGAGCAGCCGCTTAAGCCTTACTGGCTAAAACCATGGGATTCTATTTTAACCCATTCTTCACCAAACTCTACTTCTAAAATGGCGCTGGCCATGGATAACTTCCTCATCTTTGTATCTATATTGTGCATAACATGCCCTAATGTTTCCCAAAAAGTTCTTTGTAACTAGACATAACAATTACTGAATATATTGTAGAGAAACACAGCTAAACGTCTTTCCTTTTTTTGTTTTTAGAATTTAAATTTTCCACTTGTATTATTTTGTAAGCAGGAAAAAAATTCACAATACTATAACATATACTTTCTTAAAAAAAAAAAGAATGAAGTTTTCTTAAGAAAAGAGCTTTAAAAGGCAGTCATTAGGAATATCCTTAAAACTATAATCTCATACACTACAACTAGATCTTTGCTGAAAAAATATGAAGGAAACAACTCTACTTGAAACATACTTCATGATGGGAAAATGTGGTGATAATTCTCTACTCTCAGTAGCATTACATCTCCTCACAGATGTTACATTTCCATGTGATTTTCTTACAAAAAAAATAAAAGGAAAAAAGAAAAAGACTGGGGGCTTTAGAGAGAGACCAGTTTGGGCTAATCTGAACACTTTCTTTCTTTCTTTTTACCATGCCTTGGGGCTTGCAGGGTCTTAGTTCTCTGACTAGGGATTGAACTCGAGCCCCCAGCAGTGAAAGCCCAGAATCCTAACCACTAGGACACCAGGGAATTCCTTGAACACTTTTCAAATCAGAGTTGGGCAAATCTGCAGGACTTACATGAGAATGTATGCTATTTAACATAGACTATTTCTTGTCCTACAGTACCCATAAGCTCAGTCCCAGCTTAAATTTGACAGTAAAGTTATAAACTGCTGGTCAAGGTACTGTGATACTTAATATCTATTTTAAAATCTTGTCAAATTTCACTTAATGTGTTGTTCACTTATTCAGCCAGGCTCCACTGAGGAGGCTCCACCTACTATGTGCCAGTCACTGTGCTTTAGACCAAGCAGAGAGCTAAACCAGAACCCAGAGAGACAAGCATCAGAGTCCCAGGAATGAATTAAAGCACATTTATCCTTAACAGTTACGTTCCAATAAGCTGTGTTCTTATAACTTTGAGCATATTAGCAAAACCCAGCTCTATCAAAATCTCCAAGGAGCTTATGGATCAGGAAAGAAAAGGCAGTCACTCAGCCAAAAATATATATATATATATGATTTACAGCTTCAAAGGGCAAAGAGCCAAGAATACGAAGTGTTCCACAGCCAGATAAGAAAATATTTCTGTTCAGACAGAGCTATCAAGAATTCCATCCATCCCAGCAAAGTTAAAAATCCCGGCTTTGTTTTCCTTCGATTTTAACATAAGAAGATGGATCTATCCTTGTGTAAGAAATTTATTCAAAATGTCAGTGTATGCCAAAACCAATACAGTACTGTAAAGTAAAATAAAGTAAAAAAAAAAAGGCAATGCTTTCTTTCTGATTGGTCTACAGATAGAGCTTCTTCAACAATGGAAAGATGAGAGGCTGACAAGGGAACTCAGCAGCCAGTGGACACAATGCTGGTCAACAAACCAGAGTCCCAGTGGCCTGAGAGAGTGCTGAGACTGCTGTGAAGATACTGCTGTGAAGCCTCTTAGCAGAAAGAGGCTCACATGGACTCTGCAAAAGACGTAACTGCAAATATTTAAGACAAAATTACTTAGTAGTTATTCACATCTTGATGTCGGCATTTCTTTAAAGCTCTGCCTTAAAGTCACCATGACCCAGATCTGAGTCTCAGTTTAAAGGCAGAGGAACCAGAGATCAAATTGCCAACACCGGTGGATCATCGAAAAAGTAAGAGAGTTCCAGAAAAACATCTATTTTTGCTTTATTGACTATCCCAAAGCCTTTGACTGTGTGGATCACAAGAAATTGTGGAAAATTCTGAAAGAGATGGGAATACCAGACCACCTGACCTGCCTCTTCAGAAATCTGTATGTAGGTCAGGAAGTAACAGTTAGAACCGGACATGGAACAAGACTATTTCCAAATAGGAAAAGGAGTACGACAAGGCTGTATATTGTCACCCTGCTTATTTGACTTATATGTAGAGTACATCATGAGAAACGCTGGGCTGGATGAAGCACAAGCTGGAATCAAGATTGCCGGGAGAAATATCAATAACCTCAGATATGCAGATGACATCACCTTTACGGCAGAAAGTGAGGAAGAACTAAAGAACCTCCTGCTGAAAGTCAAACAGGAGAGTGAAAAAGTTGGCTTAAAGCTCAACATTCAGAAAACTAAGATCATGGCATCCAGTCCCATCATTTCATGGCAAATAGATGAGGAAACAATGGAAAGAGTGGCTGACTTTATTTTGGGGGGCTCCAAAATCACTGCAGATGGTGATTGCAGCCATGAAATGAAAAGATGCTTGCCCCTTGGAAGAAAAGCTATGACCAACCTAGATAGCTTATTGAAAAGCAGAGATATTACTTTGCCAACAAAGGTCCACCTAGTCAAAGCTACGGTTTTTCCAGTAGTCATGTATGGATGTGAGCTGGACTATAAAGAAAGCTGAGTGCCGAAGAATTGATGCTTTTGAACTGTTTTGAAGACTCTTGAGGGTCCCTTGGACTGGAAGGAGATCCAACCAGTCCATTCTAAAGGAGATCAGTCCTGAGTGTTCACTGGAAAAACTGATGTTGAAGCTGAAACTCCAATACTTTGGCCACTTGATGCAAAGAGCTGACTCATTTGAAAAGACCCTGATGCTGGAACAGATTGAAGGCAGGAGAAGAAGGGGATGTCAGAGGATAAGATGGTTGAATGGCATCACCGACGCAATGGACATGAGTTTGAGTAAACTCTGGGAGTTGGTGATGGACAGGGAAGCCTGGTGTGCTGCAGTCCATGGGGTTGCAAAGAGTTGGATACAACTGAGCAACTGAACTGAACTTTCCATATTTTGGGGGGTAACATATTAATATGTTACATACTGACCTTTCTATGACTCTGTTTTCTTATGGGTAACATAGAGATCATAACGGTTTCTATTTCTTGGGGTAGTTCTGAGAATCAGGGAACCAAGCATGTAAAATGCATAGCACAGTGCCTAGAATCCAAGTGTAAATAAATGATAAACTACTGATCTTCCTGTCTCCTTTTAATTGTATACAGTCTTGTCTGTCCTACAAATACATGACGATGAACGCAACTAGTGATAGTGTATGTTCGTTTCCACTGAGTTGTTTCCTCAAACTGTAGGAAGACACAGCTGAATGACAAGTCATGAAGGAACACTCACTTGGAAAAGCCCCTGAAGAGAGCTATGCGTCAGACCAGGGGCCACTTATGTATGGCTGAACTGAAGATATAAATGCACGTCTCAATAAGATCAAGGCCTGTTTTTTATAACTGTAACTGCAGGCAGAGTGCACAGAAGTAAACAGATCTCTTCTCCCCCTGCAAATGACCTTGACATTCAAAAGTAAAGATGATGAGAGATGGCACAGATCATAAGCAGCATTCTTGAGCCTTAAAAATAATTCTATTAATACTCAAACAATTATCATTTCTCTACTTACTGTTTAGCATCTACAATTTAGCAAGTTAAAATACAAACTATATCTTTTTATTTTTAAAAAAGAGAGATGGAAAAGTCAGTTGAAGTAGCTTCTACGAGGGTCACCAAGGAAACAGGAGTTGCCCGGTCACTATGTGACTTTGGGTGACTTTTTTCATTATCCTGGGGTTCAAGTTCCCCTTACAGAAAACAAGACAACTAGGAGAGCTTGGTGGGTTTTTTCTTTATATATGTATATATATATATATATATATATATATATATTTTTTTTTTTTTTGGCTCCACTGGGCCTTAGTAGTGACATGCAGGATCTTCAGTCTTCATTGTGGCATGCAGTGTCTTTAGATGCAGCATGTAAACTCTTAGTTGCAGCCTGTAGGATCTAATCCCCTGATCAAAACTGGGCCCCCAACATTGGGAGCTTGGAGTCTTAGCCACTGGACCACCGGGAAGTCCCAAGCTTTGTGATTTTCAAACCTTTTGTTGGTCCTGACATCCTTTCTTCCAATGAATGATTATGTGGAAGCTTATACGGATGAGCAGGAGTGGAGAGTCCAGGGCCCCTATAAGCTCACTACTGTCTCCAGTCCTGACCTGTAGCTCCCAAAGGGCTGGCTGGAGCACAGTTTGGGTACTCTGGCTCAAGCTGTACCACTCTCTAACTCTGTAGGGCTTAATCATGGACACTTATGGTTTATCCTTCACTCTCTGGGCCACACATTTAGGATACACTGATGCCTTCCAACAGGGGCAAGAAGTTCAAAACCCATTTAGAACTTGAAAATTAAGCACAGATGGCTGGATCTGCATAACTAAATCCAGGAAGTGGTAACAAATGCAGAGATGCAATGCCATGAAGAATACTCAAACCTTCCAAATAAAACCCATCAACTTGACATGTGATAGAAGTTTCAGATTTTGCTCTATGATTTCTCAGAGAACTGGTTCATCAGTCTCCTTCCTTCCCTTCCTGACTGTATCTTCGATCCAATTTAGAGGATGCTGAGCCATTAGCCACTAGGTTGGGTCCTATTTAATGCAGCTATAAAGAAAATGTCTTTAACATTATATCCATGTCTGAAATATACCGATTCCTATTTAAAATGATAATGCCACATCCAGAATTCTATAATTACTATGTAAATTCTATTTTGAGGTTTTAAATGTAAGAGCTTATAATTTTTTATGGAAATAAAATTTGTAAGGATTATAAATGGATTTTGCACACAGGAAAAAGATATACTTATCTACTCTTAATAAATTCCTTGGATGAAATGCCTAACTACACAGGATATAAAATGGCCTTTGAAGACTGGGATGTTGACAGATTCCAAAAGAAGAATAAGAAGCATCAAACCACTATTTACTTTAAATTTATAGCCACTCGTTAGCAGGGCCTTTAATCATCAAAGACACTAGGTTTAATATTCAACTTGCTGTATACACTCAACCAATCTCCCCAGCAACTGCTCTTGGAAGTTCAAGTTGAGTAAAGGGTTGAAGTTTCCCACATCCACACTGCAATGTCAAAGCAACAAATGCAGAACGCCTTGCATTAGAATGCATTGTGGGTGCTCTCCAGGACAAAGGTTTGTGAGGGCCTGATGACACAGGCCACATGAGCTACCCAGAGTTTATCAAGCTACAGTGGTACACACAAGACTGTCTCCAGGAAGTCTTTGTGATTTTGAGTTTGAGAGGTTTCTCCAAGACTATTTGCCATTAGATTTGGGCTTCCATCCTGTTTACTGTATGCTTTCTTTGAGCCCAGTAACAAAAGACAAAGGGAACATGTATCTAAGAGGCAGGGAGCTCAAGTCCATCAGCTAACTGACAGGTTCAATTCATTAATCTCTGGAGTGGACCGATGCTGACTAGGGACACAAGAGTACATGCGAGCAGAGTGTAGCTAAGGCACTAAGGCCTGACTTCGCATAGGAACAGGCCTGACCGGAATGGCAGACTTGTGTTAATGAGTAGTTAGACACCAGCAGGGGCCTGTAGTCAGCTGGTTTGTTCCTGCACAGCCTTGCCAGTTGTTAAAATACTGTAATACTGCTGAAGTGACGTCGCTCAGTCGTGTCCGACTCTGCGACCCCATGGACTGTAGCCTATGGGGCTCCTCTGTCTATGGGATTTTCCAGGCAAGAGTGCTGGAGTGGATTGCCATTTCCTTCTCCAGGGGATTTTCCCGACCCAGGAATCGAACCCGGGTCTCCCGCATTGCAGGCAGACGCTTTACCACCAGGGAAGCCCCAAGTGGTTGTTAAATATTTTGAACAAATATCGCAGACATCAGATTACACAGTCCTGAAAGGGAGGTACAGAAGCCTTGAGAGGAGCTGGCAGGAAAGTGGACCAGGACATCTCAAGGGGACTTAAATAGCGAGCATGAAGGAAACAGTATTTCAGGAGGACCTTCTTGACACATGGGTCTTCTGCATGATCGCCCCAGGAAATGCAGAGTGTAATCCTGTGCCTGGTGGAGGTGACAAGTTGTTGTTTGCTCCCGGCACTTCATGGGAAGTGGCTCATTGCTCACTTCATGATAGACAATCTCTGTTTATTTAGACAGAGCCTGGCCTCACCTGCCTTAGATACCCAGATGGAAACAACCACCGCTTTGAGATTCTTCTAATACTCTAATTTTCCTGACTAATACTTCTTGGAAACCTCAGTCCTTTGCCACCAGCCTCCTGCCCCAGGGCACAGGCAGTGAGATGGCAGCTGGACGTAAAGAGATAAGGGCAGAGGACTATCCCTTCTGATCCGCTCCAGCAGGAGCAGTCGGGGTGCAAGTCACAGCCCAGAAATGAGGTGAGGTGGGAGGAGGGAGAGCAGGGCCTCCTCCAGAAGCCGGGTCAGTGACAGGCCCCCAGCAAAGGCAGCTGCACAGGGACACTGGGTCCTTACAGAAGGAGCCAAGCCGGAGCCACACAAGCACAGCTCACAAGGACAGTGAGCGAGTCGCAGGGTAGGTGTGCCCGATGCAGGTGACCCTGGTGACTGTAACTGGAAACCTTGGCCCGTTCACCAGTCCCTGGAAGAACAGTTTCCTAACAACACACAGAAACAAAATGCAAGCCAAGAATGAAGTCAGCTTGGTAAGTGGATGTGCTGAGGAGCTGTGACAGGATGACCGCCATAAGGACACTCACAGGTACTGGCATGCAGACGGGCCAAGATTCTGACAAACTGTGGGTCCAGAGGTACCGGGCCAACACATGGACCAGAGTCTCCAGAGGCCTGTGGAGCCACAACCAGCAAGAACATGCAGCGAAGGGAGGAAATGCCCTCCCTCTGCACTTCCTGGGGAGAGCACACAGAAGCAATAGCAAATGCACAGCTCGGGTCAGAGCAGACCCCATCGGGCTGGGCGCCTGAAGCAGCGGCTCCCCCAGAGGTTGGGGCTGGCCACCTCACGTTCATGGCCTGGTAACAGCCAGACTACCAGTGACAACCTAAGTTTACTTTGTAGAAAATCTTCTCACAATAGGCAGCTCTGGAATGTTTACAACAAAATAACCAGCTTTCCATGTAAGCATCCCTCAGTGATGTTAGAATGACGTCCTTCTGCGGTAGATAAACCTGAGCCCCAGTTATTTCCCTACAGCGTAAACTTTCAGATGCAGGCTGTTAAACAAACAGATGGTCGCCTCTCGTTGGACCTCGGTGTACTGTCCCCCCGTTTCTTGTAGGCAAGACTCCAGCTTCCATGACTTTCCTTGACTTCCAGAGAGCAGATGTGAACTTTCTCAAAGGAGGAGCAGCCAAGAAACCAACTGAGGCAAGATTAAAGGGACCAGGGAAGCTCATCCAGATTAGGAGACCGGAGACACTGCACACACCCTAATCTTGTCAGCAACCAAACACTGAAGTATTGTTATAAAAGAAGCTCAGTCACAGGCACTGTAGCCTACCAGGCTCCTCTATCCATGGGGTTTTCCAGGAAAGGGTACTGGAGTGGGTTGCTATTTCCTTCTCCAGGGAATCTTCCCAATTCAGGGATCAAACCCAGGTCTCCCGCATTGTAGGCAAACGCTTTACCATCTGAGCCACCAAGCTTTGTTATAAAGCGAAATCGCTCAGTCGTGTCCGACTCTTTGCAATCCCATGGACTATAGCCTATCAGGTTCCTCCATCCATGGGATTTTCCAGGCGAGAATACTGGAGTGGACTGCCATTTCCTTCTCCAGGAAATCTTCCCAAACCAGGGATTGAACCCAGGTCTCTGGCACTGTAGGCAGACACTTTACCATCTGAGCCACCAAGCTTTGTTATAAAACTCCACATCAAATCCTCTCAGATTGGGACACATAGTTTTTGAGGCAGGAGCCTGCTGTGTCCCTCTTTGCCTAGCAAAGCAATAAAGCTTCACTTTTCTACTTAACCCAAAACAGTCTCTAAAGTTTGATTCGGCACTTGTGTACAGACAGGCTAAGTTATTGGCGTCAGCTTCACCTAATTTGGTGTTGCCTATGACTCTCAACACTCACACTGTCATCCATAGTCAATCTTCCAAAGTCATCCATAATCAGCCTTAAGCAATGTGTGTGGGGGGAGGGGGGAGGAGAGTGGAGACATTTTATGTTATGATCAACTTCAGTACCAAATCCACAGGGCCTGTCTCATAATGAAATCACAATAATAACAGTTAGCATTTACCTATCCATTAAAAAAAATTTTTTTGTTGTTTTTGAGGGGTTTCTTGTTAGTATGTGCTGTTTTGTTTTGTTTTGTTTTTGAGGGTTTTTATTTTCAAAACCTGCCATCCTGAAATTTATGTTCTAGTTGGGGGAGACAAATAAACAATAAAATACATAAGGTGCCCAATGGCACTATGGGCTATGGAAAAGAATAAAGCCATAGAGGGAAGAATAAAGAATAAAGGGAAGGATGTGACGAGGAAGCACTGGCAGGAGAGAGGCAAGGATGGACCTCTCTGAAGGGTGAGCTTGGAGGGCAGCAGCCCAGGCCGGTGTGGAGGTGGGTAGGGGGGTACAAGGTAAGGTCAGAGAGGCCAGGCCCGGGACCCAGGGGCATGGCTCCAGGTAAGTCTTGGTTGTTGTTGTTGTAGTGGTTTGAGTCACTAGACCCCGTGGACTGTAGCCCACCAGGTTCCTCCGTCCATGGGATTCTCCAGGCAAGAATACTGGAGTGGGGTGCCATTCCCTTCTCCAGGGGATCTTCCCGACCCAGGGATCAAACCCAGGTCTCCTGCACTGCAGGCAGATGCGTTACCCTCTCAGCTACCAGGGAAGGAGGTCGTGTCCAACTCTTTTGCAACCCCATGGACTGTCCCATTAACTGTAGCCACCAGGCTCCCTGGTGGCTTAGACGGTACAGCATCTGCCTACAGTGTGGGAGACCAGGTTCAGTCCCTGGGTCGGGAAGATCCCCTGGAGAAGGAAATGGCAACCCACTCCAGCATCCTTGCCCAGAAAATCTCATGGACAGAGGAGCCTGGTGGGCTGCAGTCCATGGGGTCGCAAAGAGTTGGGCATGACTGAGCGACTAACACTCACTTAGGCTCCTCTGTCCATGATATTTCCCAGGCAGGAAAACCGGAGTGGGTTGCTGTCTCCTTCTCCAGGGGATCTTCCCGACCCAGGGCCAGAACCCATGTCTCCTGCATTTCACAGGGACTGTCTACCATTGAGTCACCTGGGAAGCCCAAGTCCTGTTAAGTTTGGATTAAGTTCTGAGTCAGATAAGAAGCCACCAAAGGACTAACATAATATGACTTACATTTTAAAAGGATCCTTTGGTGCGTTAAGAAGAAACTGTAGGAGGATAGATCACATGTGGGAAAAGCTAGTTAGGAGATTTAACAATAACCCAGCAGACAGATGAGAGTAGCAGGGACCAAGGTGTAGCAGTGGAGATGACATAGCCTAGATTTACTCTGAAGGCAAACTGACAGGATTTGCTGATGGACTGGATATGAGAAAGAGAGCTATTAAAGAGAAAGAAAGAAGTTGAGGATGACTCCTAGGATTCTGCCCAAGTGAGCAAAAGGATAGAAGCACTTTTTTGAGGTGAGAGAGTCTCAAAGAACAGGTTACATATATGTATACATGAAGGGGTAAAGGAATCAGGAATTTGGTTTAGGGTATGTATTGTGGCTCAGCAGGTAAAGAATCCGCCTGCAATGCAGGAGACCTGGGTTCGATCCTAGGGTTGGGAAGATCCCATGGAGAAAGGAAAGCCTGGAGAATTCCATGGACTGTATAGTCCAAGGGGCCGCAAAGAGTTAGACACAACTGAGCAACTTTCACTTCATTTCATGTCAAATTTGGAAACTCTAACAGAAATCTAAGCAATGACTAAAGAGAAATTCTTTTACCCAAAGCTCTCTTGCCTCATCTCCAGTACTGCTTGTTTACATTTTCCCCCCATCTCACTCCTATTCATTTCTCCATTCTGAACATCTTAAACCACATCCTGCCTCTCTAGCCATGTTGAAACACCTGTTTGTTTGCTTGTTTTTCTTTTTTTAAAGAATCACAGTGAGTGTGCTTATTGGTTGGTGACATTTAAGTACATAGTTAGTCTAAATGTCAAGCCAGAGATCCAAGCTGGAGAGAGAAATCTGGGACTCAGCAGGGCACTGAGGGCATTTAAGGCCCTGACACTGGATAAAATCAGTCAGGAATTGTGTGATGACAGAGTAAAGAGCTGACGACTCAGCCCCAGGCTCTCTAACACTAAAGGGCTGCAGAGGAAGGAATCAGGCAGAAAAGACTAAAAATAAATTGACAAATAAGAAGATGCTGTTTCCCTGAAACCCCAATGAAGAAAGAATTCAAGAAGGAAAAAAGTCAATGCTGCTGACAGATCAAGAAGGAGGAGGCTTGGGAACTTCCCTGGCGATCCAGTGACTAGGAATCCATACTCCCAACGCAAGCAGTATGGGTTTGATCCCTGGTCAGGGAACTAGATCCCACACGCTGCAACTGAGGGCCCACGTGCCAGCAACTAAGACCTGGCGCAGCCAAATAAATAAGTATTTAAAGAAAAGAATAAGAAGAAGGCTTTTGATCTAACAAGGACCTTGACAAGAGCTATTTCCATGGAGTGATGGAGCTAGAAGCCAGGTTGGAGGGTTTTAGGAGAAACAAGGAAAAGAGGAACTGGAAACAGCAAGTGTAGATGACTCTCTTGAGGGTTTTTCTGTAGCAGAGAACAGAGGAATGAGATTATCACCAGAGGGGGATCTGGGGTCTAGGGTGGGTATTTTGTGAAGATGGGAGCTATTAAAACATGTCTGTACAATCACGAGAATGCACAGTAGAGAAGAAACCCCTGATGCAGGAGATTATCAGAAGTGCCAATGTTGAGCAGATGAAAGTAGACGGGAAGAGAAGACTAGCCGGGGGCAGGTCTCCCGCAGAAACGAGAGGGAAGAGGGAAGGAAGCTGATGGGTGGGGGGTGGGAGGGCGTGCTCATTCTCTTCTCAGAGCTTCTGTTTTCTTGATGAAAGAGGAAACCAAGAGCAGCTGAGAGAAAGGTTGAAGGAGGTAATGGGGATTTGCAAAGAGAGGAGAAAATACTACACAGTGACCCCGGAGGGTGAACATGTTGGGGAAAAACTGTGTGATGGATGGGCAACAAGGAGGCTCCACTTGAGGTGGGAGGCTATGAATTTAAATGGGACTTGTCATGAAGATATAGAGAAAAGGGAACAGTTATATGTTGTTGATGAGAATGTAAATTGGTGCAGCCACTAATGTGTGGAGTTCAGCCACTCCACACTAAAACAGTACAGAGTTTTCTTAAAAACCTAAAGCAAACTGTCATATGACCCAAAAATTCCACTCCTGGGTATACATCTGAAAAAAACAAAATCAGTAATTCAAGAAGATATATGTACTCCAATATTCACAGCAGTACTACTTATAACTGCTAAGATATGGAAGCAACTTAAGTGTCCATCAACAGATGAATGAAAAAAGAAGATGGAGTATGTATATACCATGGAATACTACTCAGTCATAAACAAGGACAAAATTTTGCCGTTTGCAACAACATGAATGGACTTGGGAAGTATCAGGCTAAGTTAAATGTCAGACCACTGACATACATAGCATTTAAAAAATAAAACAAACTAGTAAGTGTAACAAAAAAGAAACAGACACACAGATATAGAGAACAAACTGGTGGTTACTGCTGGGGAAAAGAAGAGGAGGAAGGGTAAGATGCAAAGAGGATTAAGTGGTACAAGTTATTATGCAAAAATAAATACACTATAAGGGTATACCATATAATGGGGAATATCACCAATATCTTATAACAGCTGTACATGGAGTATAACCTTTAAAAATTTTGAATCATTATGTTGTATACTTGTAACTTATATAATATTGAATGTCAACTATACTTCAAATTATAAAAAAAAAAAAAAGGAGTCTCATCACCGTGGTGGTGTGCTAAGAGGCCCAGGAGCTAAACGCATGAAGAGCTGGGTTTCCAAAGCCCACCATGTGCCAGGCATTATGCCTCATACACTTTGACTCTTATTATGGCTGCCCCATAACAAGGTAGGCATTACTATCTCCATTTTACAAATGAGGGAACCTACACAGAGATGTACCCAAACCACAGAAAAAAGCAGAGCCAGAATTCAAACCAGGCAGTCTAATGCAGCACCACCACCACCCATGCTATGCAAAACAGGTGTCTCAGATTGGAGTACTCCTTTCCATTTTCAGACCTCTATAACGGCTTCTAAAATAACCTTTTTTCCATGAAATGTCTAGGTTTTAAATACAATATAAACCTTTCAATGGTCACCTCAATTCAAAGCAGTTAACAGTTGTTCTCTTTGGGATAAGAAGTAATGCAGAGGCAGCAGGATGGGGGGAGGGAAAGGTTAAATGAACTATAATTCTGGGCCTAGAAGAAAAAGGATTAAGAAATAAGTTAGTTCTTGCTTAGAACTAAAGGAGGCTGACTGATCCCAATTACTATGTCTTAAAAATCAGAATAGATCTTCAATAAATGGTGTTGGGAAAACTGGACAGTTACATGTAGAAGAATGAAATTAGAACCCTAACACCATACACAAAGATAAACTCACGATGGATTAAAGACCTAAATGTAAGACCAGAAACTATAAAACTCTTAGAGGAAAACACAGGCAGAACACTCAATGACATAAATCAAAGCAAGATCCTCTATGACCCACATCCTAGAGTAACAGAAATAAAAGCAAAAGTAAACAAGTGGGACCTGATTAAACTTAAAAACTTTTGCACAGCAAAGGAAACTATAAGCAAGGTGAAAAGACAAGCCTCAGAATGGGAGAAAATAATAGCAAATGAAACAACTGACAAAGGATTAACTTCCAAAATATACAAGCAGCTCATACAACTCAATACCAGAAAAACAAGCAACCCAATCAAAAAGTGGGGGAAAGACCTAAACAGACATTTCTCCAAAGAAGACATGCAGATGGCTAACAGACACATGAAAAGATGCTCAGCATTGCTCATTATTAGAGAAGTGCAAATCAAAACCACAATGAGACATCACCTCACACCGGTCAGAATGGCCCTCAACAAAAGTCTACAAACAACAAATGCTGGGGAGGGTGTGGAGAAAAGGGAACGTTCTTGCACTGTTGATGGGAATATAAATTTATACAGCTACTATGGAAGACGTATGGAGATTCCTTAAAAAACTAGGAATAAAACCACCATGCTGCTGCTGCTAAGTTGCTTCAGTCGTGTCTGACTCTGTGTGACCTCCTAGCCGGCAGCCCACCGGGCTCCCCTGTCCCTGGGATTCTCCAGGCAAGAACACTGGAGTGGGTTGCCGTTTCCGTCTCCAATGCATGAAAGTGAAAAGTGAAAGTGAAGTCGCTCAGTGGTGTCCCACTCTTCACGACCCCATGGACGGCAGCCCACCAGGCTCCTCCGTCCATGGGATTTTCCAGGCAAGAGTACTGGAGTGGGGTGCCATTGCCTTCTACCATAGGACCCAGCAATCCCACTCCTAGGCATATACCCCGAGGAAACCAAAATCGAAAGAGACGCATGTATCCCATTGTTCATTGCAGCACTATTCACAATAGCTAGAACATGGAAGCAACCTAGATGTCCATCAACAGACGAATGGATAAAGAAGTTGTGGTACATATACACAATGGAATATTACTCAGCCATAAAAAGGAATGCATTTGAGTCAATTCTAATGCAGTGGATAAACCTAGAACCTACTGTACAGAGTGAAGTGAGTCAGAAAGATAAAGATAAATACCGTATTCGAACACATATATATGGAATCTAGAAAAATGGTACTGAAGAATTTATTTACAGGGCAACAATGGAGAAACAGACAGAAAATAGACAAATGGACATGGGGAGAGGGGAGGAGAGGATGAGATGAATGGAAAGAGTAACATTGAAAGTTACATTACCATATGTAAAACAGATAGCCAGCAGGAATTTGCTGTATGGCTCAGGAAACTCAAACAGGGGCTCTGTATCAACCTAGAGGGATGGGGTAGGGAGAGAGCTTCAAAAGGGAGGGGATATATGTATACCTATGGCTGATTCATATTGAGGTTTGACAGAAAACTGCAAAATTCTGTAACGCAATTATCCTTCAATAAAAAATAAATTAATTTTAAAAAACCAGAACAGAACCATAAGGAAGTTTAAAAGTATTTTTTTCCCCACAGAATTCTTAAAGACAATGACAGGCACACACCTTACTTGCTGGCAATGCGGATGATGTTGCCAGATGATGAACTCATCATCTTTACGGCCAACATTTTCTTAGTGCCTGAGTGCTCTTTAAAAATACACATTTGGAAATAAATACAATTTTCCACATTAGGAAAAAATACTATTTGGGTTCCTTAATATTAAAAACAACAGTAACAGAATAACAGCAACTGACTATCTATGTATGGCAAACACTGTGATGAGTCTCTTATACTGTTCCCTGAGTTAAACCTACTCCACGAGGCAAGCATTCTGATTCCCTTTCTGTAGACAATTCTAGAGCTCAGAGGGGTTAAGAAATATGACCCAAGTCACATAACCAGTAAGTGGCAGAACTCTGAATCTGCGAACATCTGGGCCTGGATTAGGCAATAAACAGGGAGGAGACAGGCTTACAAGCAGAAATAGTCACTAACTAGGTCAAAGAACTGTCCCTAAACTTAAATAATAGACCTTTAAGCAATCCAGTCAGGGAAACGTACAAAAGGGTTGTTACCTAAATTCAGAGTATACTTCATAAGAGGAACACTAAAGTCTCCATGACACACAACAGGCCCACGTAGCTGTTTTCTAAAGTGTTTTTTTTTTTTAATTTATTTTAATTGGAGGCCAATTACTTTACAATATTGTCGTTGTTTTTGCCATCCATTGACATGAATCACCCATGGGTGTACATGTGTTCCCCATCTTGAACACCCCTCCCACGTCCCTCTTTCTGCAATTTTAAAAGAACCAAACAAACCAAAAAAAAACACAATTCCACTCTCTCCCTATTGAACCAAGTGTCCCCTGCCTCTAAATGTATTTGGAGGGAGATCAGAAAGAGACTCAGACAAAAGGACCTCCAGGAAACCACTCCTTGCCCTGGTTTCACCAGGGAGGCTGTCCTTTGAAGTCTCTCCCAACAGTTTCACTTAGATGTTTTTCTCTCCAGGACAAGGAATGATTCCTCAGAGATCCACCACTGGAAGGCAGAGAAACAAACTATCACATACGTGTATGTCAGGCATTTTTTGTTTGTGTAATATTAGTTCTGCTTTAAACTTTGCTTCCTACCTGGATCCACATCAGAAGAGCAAGGAATAAAACAAGCTTCCTCAGAACTGAAAGCCTCACTGCTGGTCTCCTGGCTGCGTCTCTGCAACACATAATCCCTTATGTCGTAAGCTGATGGCAGGTCCAACGCATTGCTCTCCTCTGTATGGCTACCTAGAGTGGTCTCTTGGGTTGCCATAGTCCTGCATGAAAAAAATGAGACAATTCAATATGGAAGGCATTGCATGAGAGAAGCCTCCATTACAGCCATGGCTTAAAGCACCTTAAAGGCCAAACAACAGTAGAATCAGAATAATTTACTTTCCTGTTATTAATGGTTTTCTTTGTCTTCATTTTAGATCCAGTATTTGTTCACTATGTCTCTCCATTATGAGAAATAAATAATTATCAGTACAGAAAGAAACCATAAATAATTTCAGCTGGAAAATGAACTGCATGTCTGATAAGGATGAAATACTGTGCAGCAGTACAGTCCAAGGACTGAATAAATATTTAACAATATGGGAAACTGTCCATGATATATTAAATGGAAAAAGATTTAAAACCTACAGGGAGGGTTTCATCCAGATTTTATAAAATATCGTGTGTGAGATGCGTGTATATGAAATATACAGACCTATAGCTAGAAAGGGCTTCCCAAGTGGCACTAATGGTAAAGAACCCACCTTCCAAAGCAGGAGACGTAAGAGACTAGAGTTCAACCCCCGGGATGGGAAGATCCCCTGGTGGAGGGCATCGCAACCCACTCCAGTATTCTTGCCTGGAGAATCTCAGAAGAGCCTGGAGGGCTACAGTCCATAGGACTGCAAAGAAGAGGACACGACTGAAGCAACTTAGCATGCATGTACACACCCACATAGCTAAAAGAACAAGTCTGGAAGGGTATGAAAAGTAAAAGTGTTAGTAGCTCAGTCATGTCCAACTCTTTGTGACCCCCTGGACTGCAGCCTGCCAGGCTCCTCGGTCCATGGAATTCTCCAGTATACTCCATGTTAATTCCAGTGATAATTAATTCAGTGGTTTAATTCTTGGGTAGTGAGATTACAGGTGACTTGCATCTTCTTCTGTAACCTTCAGACAACTGTTAACATGCCAGGCCTCGAGGATACAAAGGTGAGTATGATAGATACTTCCTTTGAGTTGTTTACGTTTGGATGATCCAAGCACAGAGACAGACAATGCTAATACCATGTTAAGGTGGAGAGACACCTTAGAGAGAGGGGCAGTAGGCCTTCTGAAAGAGACTGTCCCCAGGCATGGGGCAGGACATAGCTGGCTCCCAGAGGAACCAGCTTGGCCCACTCCAAGTAGCAACGGGTGTCGGGAGTGTGAAGTGAGAGTCAAGGACAGTCACATATTGGTTAACTGGGGAGGGACAAAGCTCTGGTTGCAGATAGATGGCCGTGGGACCTCTGCTCTTCCTTACCAGCTCTAGGAAGGACAGCAAGGCTTGGATTCATCAACAACTTGGATACACACATCCTCTAGCTGAGCTCTGAAGACCTCAAAGGCGGCTTACTGGGTCCAGCATTTGGACATTTCTTGTTAAAAACTAGGTGTCCCTTACCCCACCTGGTTAATGTCTACCTGAGGAACTTTGAGTATGACAGATACTTCCTTTGAGTTGTTTACGTTTGGATGATCCAAACACAGAGACAGACAATGCTAACACCATGATAAGGTGGAGAGACACCCAGAGAGGGGTAGAGCCTTTGGAAGGCTCTTTACCAGCCCTGCCCACCTCTCTGTAAAGTAATTATAGGCCTGGGGAGATCATGGACTCTCTGCTACTCTCTGCCTCATCAGCTGTCATCAAGTAAACCTTACTAAGGTCAACATTATGCCTTGTGACTGCCTTGGGCCATCAAGCACCACAAAGAGAAGACACATGGTCAGATCTGCAGATTTGGCAGCTGAACAGCAACGGATTTGCAGGGCCTAAGTAAGCCCAGTGGTAGGCAATTTCAGAAGCAACAGTAATTCAATCACCTGCTGTGGTCCCAGGGAGGAAGAGCATGTCAGTGAGGGCAGGACACTAGCAGCCAAGAGCAGAGGGCAGGTTAAGAACATATTTAGGAATAGAGATGAATGTCAAACTTAATAACTAAATGGATAGAGGGGCTAAAGAGGAACCAGGAGTCAACAAGGAGTGACAGCTTCAGTGATGGGGCCATATTATCAATTGACTTAGAGCAGACAGGAGAAACACAGGCATGGGAGGGGGCAGTATTCCAAATTATGGAATATTACTCAGCTGTTAAAATGACAGTCAAAACTTGAAAGATGTATGTCTGAATGACAGAAGCAATTTCAGAATAACATGAACAGTATACGAATATGAGAAGTTAACATTTATTGAGTGCTTATTGGATGCCAAGCACTGTGCTAAGAGCTTCCTCCACAACAGTCCTATAAGGCAGGCAATCTTATTACATATCACCCTCATTTACAGTCAGATAGTCAGTCCCCAAACACAGCAGAAGCAGAGTAACTCACCCAAGGAAACCTGTGTAGAAAATATCAACCTAGGATGAACCCAGCTCCAAGACCTGCCAGCCTTCTGGGCCTGCAGAGCCTCCTGACTGCAGCCCAAGCTACCACCTGATCAGGCAAAAATAGGGAGGTATAAAAACAAATCAACAGAGAGACACGGCAAGGTCATTCTTGTCTGAGGGCATCCAGTCACATGCCATTGTGGACATTCCTTCAGGCAGACAGTGAGCCAAGACATCAGCCGATGGTTTCTGAAAGGAGTCATCAAGGTTCCCAAAGAAGTAAGACCATCCTGTCTTTGCACAGGTGCTGAATTAGCCTACTAAGCCTGAAGTTTCAGCAAACATATCTGCTACAGGCATCTGTGGCTCCTCCTTCTGCTCCCATCTTACCAACACTGCCCTAGAGGCTTCTGGAAGGGAACAAGCAGGTTAGTGAATGACAACCAAGTATCCTGCCTGTCTACAAAGGTGCCTTGGAATCAGCCAAGGGTCTCCTGCATTGCAGGCAGATTCTTAACCAACTGAGCTATCAGGGAAGCCACATATATGCAATGTAATATTCTGCCATATAAAAGAATAAATCTTGCCATTTGCAGCAATGTGAATGGACCTAGAGGGCATTATAAATGAAATGAATGGGAGAAAGACAAATACTTTATGATCTCTCTTATATGTAGAATCCAAAAAAGCTTTATATGTGTATATATAATGTATTAACATGTGGCTTCCCCGATAGCCCTGTTGGTTTTGGTTTTGGATTAAAAAAATCACTGCCAAGACTGATATCACCTCTATTTTCTTATAGGATTTTTACTGTTTTAGGTCTTAAATTCAAGTCTTTAATCCATTTGAGTTAATTTTTGTGTATAGTGGTCCAGTTTCATTCTTTTGCATGTGGCTGCCAATTTTCCCAGCACTATGTATTGAAAAGACTATTCTTTCCCCATTGAATATGCTTGTCTCCTTTATCATAAACTAACTGATCATATATGTATAGGTTTATTTCTGAACTCTCTATTCTGTTCTACTGATTTATGTGTTTGTTTTTATGCCAATACCATACTGTTTTAATTATTATAGCTTTGTAATATAAATCAGGAAGCATGATACCTGCAGCTTCATTCTCAAGATTGCTATGGCTATTCAGCATCTTTCATAGTTCCACAAATTTTAGTGTTTTGTTGTTGTTTTATTGCTGTGAAAAATGTCATTGGGATTTTGATAGATATTGCATTGAATATGCATATTATTTAGGGTAGCATGGACATTTTAATATTAATTCTTTCAATCCATGAGCACAGAATCTTTCCATTTATTTGTGTCTTCTTTAATTTCTTTCATTAATATCTTGTAGTTTTCACTATACAGATCTTTCATTTTCTTGGTTAAATTTATTCCTAGGTAAAAACAAAAAAATTTTAAGAAGAAAATTTATTTCAAGGTATTTTATTCTTTTTGATGCAACTGTAAATGGGATTGTAGTCTTAATTTCTCTTTCCAATAGTTCATTATGTAACAGATTTTTTGGTGTTGATTTTGTATCTCACAACTTTGCTGAATTTATTAGTTCTAATAGTTTGTTGATGGAGGTTTTAGGGTTTTCCATTCATAATATCATGTCATTTGCAAATAGTGACAGTTTTACTTATTTTGCAGTTGAGATTCCTTTCACTTCTTTTCTTGCCTAATTGCTCTGGCTATAACTTCCAATACTATGGTGAATAGAAGTGGCAAGTGTAGCCATCATTGTCTTGTTCCTGACCTTAGCTGTGGGCTTGTCACACATGGTCTTTGCCTAGATTTCACAATTAACATTTTACTATGATTCTCTTTTTCAGATACAGCTATCCACCCCTCTATTACTCTATCAATTCACCTTGTTTTTATACATATTTCCATTTAAAAATTGATAATAATGAAAGCTTCTGAGGGGATGCTTAAGATATAATCAGTTTGCATTTTCAAAAGCTCACTCTGTCAGCTGAGTGAAACATGAATCAGAGGAGAGTAAACATGAAGCAGGGAACTCAGCTAGGAAGATCTGCAGAAATGTCCTAAGATACGCAGAAATGTCCTAAGATATGCAGGGCTCTGGAGCTGGAGAGACAGATCTTACTTTTTAGCTGTCATCCTGGGCAAGTCACTTAACCTCAGTTTCCTCATCTATAAAAATGGTTGTCATAAGAATTATACAGAATTTACGCACATAAAATACTTAGTATAGTCTCTGCACTCAATAATGGCTAGCTCCAAGAAGTAAAAATAGTAATAATTAAAAAACAAATCATAAGCTCCTCTCTTCCCAGACTATCACCAGCCCATTTGCCTTTCTATTTCCCATTCTGCAGCCATCTTGCTTCCTTCATTCTTTACCAGTATATTCTACAGTCTACAATCTTATTAATACCCTGATCTTCCCCACCCTGCCCATCCTCTTTTCCTCAACTATCTACCTCCTAGACATGAGAGTCATCAAACAGGTGAGGGCAGCCTGACTCACTCTGAGAATCTGAGTACCCACACATAATGGGCTGTCTGGCCAAATAAATCCTGAGATGTTCATCTCATAACTTCCTCTCAGTCCCCTGCTTTTTAAAAATATTTACTTATTTGGATGCCCCAGGTTCTAGTTGCTGCATGTGGAATCTAGTTTCCTGACCAGCAATCAAACCCGGGCCCTTTGCACTAGTAGCACAGAACCTTAGCCAATGGACCAAAGGAAAGTCCCTCAGCACTTTCATGTTTTCCTGAGTGAGTGAGTGAAGTCGCTCAGTCACGTCTGACTCTTTGCAACCCCATGGACTGTAGTCTATCAAGCTCCTCCATCCACAGGATTTTCCAGGCAATAGTACTGGAGTGGGTTGCCATTTCCTTCTCCAGGGTATCTTCCTGACCCAGGGATCGAACCCGGATCTCCCTCATTGTAGACAGACGCTTTACCATCTGAGCCACCAGGGAAGTCCTTATGTTTTCTCTACTCTTCTTCAATTGGACCCTCCCCACCACTCTCACAACTTTCTCTTCGTTTCAATAGATCATCTTACTTCCCAACTGACAAGGAAACAGAATCCAGCAGAGGAACTTCATCTCCATTAAAACATAATAAAGGCTCCCATATCTGCGCTCAGTCATGTCCAACTCTTTACAACCCCATGGACTTACAAGGCTCTTCTGTCCATGGAATTTTTCCAGGCAAGAATACTAGAGCAAGTTGCCATTTCCATTTCCAGGGAATCATCCTGACCTAGGGATCGAACCTGGGTATCCTAAATTGCAGACAGATTCTTTACCATCTGAGCCAAGCTGTCCCTTGTGTGGCAAAGGCCAACCACTATACCTGGGCTTTAGATTCAACTCTCTGGACCTTTCCAGAAGCCTTAAGTGATGATAATCCCTTCTCTGGCTTCTGTTTCACTGGATCTTCACTTACACTTTTTAAATCGCTCCCATTTTCAATAAAAACTGGTATGTAAAAGAATGTCCTTATTCTTTGGAATGGTACCCAAATATTTTAGTTTTAGAGAAACATGATGTCTGCAACATATTCATTTATATTTTTGTTGTTCAGTCAGTCAGACTTGTCTGACTCTTTGTGACCCCTGAACTGAGAACTTCCAGATATATGTACATGTATAAGAGAGAGAATGATAAAGTAAATGGGGCAAGTGTAGACAATTGGTGAATCTGGAGAATGTTATTTGAGAGTTCCTTGTACTAGTCTTGCAATTTTCTGAAAGGGTAAAATTATATCAATATGAAAAGTTGTCAAGAAAGTAAAGCAAAAAGAAAACCTCTGACACCTGCCTTCCTTACAGCCAATCTCCTCTCATTTCCACAGACTTCTCAGGAGTCTAGAATTGGCTCATCTCCTCATCTCCACCAACTCAATCTCTCCACCATAACCTCTAGAAACTCCTTCTTCTGACATTCTTTCTTTACTTTTCAGGAAGCCACTCATCAGACTGACATCCCATCTCTGCCTGCTCTGTGGTTCATCTTCCATCTCCGACTGGACTTCTTCAAGGATCAGTCCAAGGCTTTCTCCTCTTCTTTACTCCTCTGAAACACTAATTACCACTCAGAAATGTCTAGTGTAGCTCCCCAACTCAGAATCCTTTCTTTCTATCAGGTTTTCCAAGTCCTGCTTCTTCCCACTGAACCTGTCCTTCCTTCTTGTGGACAACTATTCTAAAAAACGGAAGAGGAGGGAACATTTCCAAGTTTACCCTATGAGCCCAGAATTATCCTAACACCAAAACTAGACAAAGACATCACAAGGAAACTATAGACCAATATTATGAATACAGACAAAACCAGCAACATATAAAAAGGATTATACTCTGTGATCAAGCAGAATTTACCCCAGAAATGCAAAGTTACTTTAACATCTGCAAATCAATGTACTACACTAAAATAGAATAAGGGACAAAAACCACAACACACACACACACACACAATAATTTGACAAAGTCAAATACCCACTCACTATCAAAACACTCAACAAGCTAGGAACAGAAGGGAACATCCTCAGTCTGATCAAGAGCAATTTTTTTTCCTGGGCACTCCTTTCAGCATGCACAACTTCCCCTAACCAGGGACCAAACCCATGCCCCCTAGCCACTGGACCACCAGGGAAGTCCTAAAGGGCATTTTTTTTTTTTTTTCTAAAGAGAATTTTTGAAAAACCTGTAGCTAGCATGGAACTTCATGGTGAAAGACTGAATGCTTTTGCATTAAGATTGGCAACAATATTAACTGCTTTCATCATTTCTATACGACATTGTACTGAAGGTTTAGCTGCACAATTAGGCAAGAAAATGAAATAAAAATTTTCCAGATAGGACAGAGAAAAGTAAAACTATTTCTACTAGCAGAAGACATGATCTTATGTATAGAAAGTCCCAATGAATTCACTTAAAAAAAACTAGTAGAATAACTAAACAAGTTAATCAAGGTTGCAGGATACAAGATCAATACAGAAAAATCATTTGTATGCATATACACTAGCAGTAAACAATCTAAAAATGAAATTAGGACTTCCCTGGTGGTCCAGTGGTTAAGAATTTGTCTGCCAATGCAGCGACACAGCTTTGACCCCTGGTCCAAGAAGATCCCACATGCCTCGGGGCAACTCAGCCTTTGTACCACAACTACTTAAAAAAAACTAGTAGAATAACTAAACAAGTTAATCAAGGTTGCAGGATACAAGATCAATACAGAAAAATCATTTGTATGCATATACACTAGCAGTAAACAATCTAAAAATGAAATTAGGACTTCCCTGGTGGTCCAGTGGTTAAGAATTTGTCTGCCAATGCAGCGACACAGCTTTGACCCCTGGTCCAAGAAGATCCCACATGCCTCGGGGCAACTCAGCCTTTGTACCACAACTACTTAGCCTGTGCTCTAGAGCCCATGTTCTACAACAAAAGTCACCACAACGAGAAGCCCATGCACTGCAACTGGAGACTAGTCCCAACTCGTCGCAACTAGAGAAAGCCCAGGCGAAGCAACAAAGACCCAGTGCAGCCAAAGATAAACAGAACAAACAAAAATAAACTGTAAAAAAGATAAAAATAACATAATGATATAATTTCATTTACAAAAGCATAAAAAGAATAAAATACTGTAGCTCAGTCAGTAAAGACTCTGCCTGCAATGCAGGAAACCTGAGTTCTATTCCTGAGTTGGGAAGAACCCCTGGAGAAGCAAATGGCAACCCACTCCAGTATTCTTGCCTGGAGAATCCCATGGACAGAGGAGCCTGGTGGGCTCCATGAGTCCATGAGGTCTCAAGAGATGGACACAACTTAGCAACTAAACCACCATACATTTAACGAAAAATATGTAAGGCATGTACACTGAAAACTGTTTTAAAATGTTGAAAGAAACTAAAGATCTAAGTGAATGGAAAGACATCCTACGTTCACAGAATAGAACACTTACTATTTTAAAATGACAATATTGCCCAAATTGATGTATGGATTGATACAATTCTTGCAAAATCTGTTGGCTTTTTTTTTTAATTTGCAGATGCTGAAAAAACTATTTTAAAAATTCATATGGAAATGCAAGGGATCCATAAGGCCAAACAATCTTAAAAACAAAGAACACGAAGTTATAGTATCCATACTTTTCGATTTCAAAACCAACTACAAACAAACCACCAGCTACAAGCTTCAGTAATCAAGGCTGTAGTATTGAAATATGGACAGTCATAGAGGTCAATGTAATAAAATTGAGAGTTTTGACGTAAAATTTTATATTTATGGTCAACTGATTTTCTCCAGCATGCAAGACAATTTCACAGGACAAAAACAGTCTTTTCAACACTGAGACAACTGAATATCCATATACAAGAAAAGGTAAAATAGCTCAAGTACTTTGGAAAACAGTTTAGCAGTTCCTCAGTTGTTAGAGTTACACTTGGATCAGGCAATTCCATTCCTAGGTATCAATATATATGTTCAAAAGAAATAAAAACATGTGTCTGCACAAACTGTACACAGATGTTCATGTGTGTATGCATGCTCAGTTGCTTAGTCATATTTGACTCTTTTGAGCCCACCAGGCTCCTCTACTCATGGGACTTTCCAGAATACGGGAATGAGTTGTTATTTCCTCCTCCAGGGGATCTTCCCTACCCAGGGTGCAAACCTGCATCTCTTATGTCACCTGCATTGGCAGGCAATTTCTTTACCAACAAGCCACCTCAGAAGCCCCCACAGATGTTCATAGCAGCTTTATTTATAAGAGCTAAAAAGGGGAAACGATCCAAATATCCATCAACTGGTGAATGGATGAATAAAATGCGGGGGGCACTAGTGGTAAAATGCCTTATGGCAGAAAAAAAACAGAAAAACTAAAGAGCCTCTTGATGAAGGTGAAAGAGAGGGAAAAAGCTGGCTTAAAACTCAACATTCAGAGAAAGAAGGTCGTGGCATCTGGTCCCATCACTTCATGGCAAATAGATGGGGAAACAATGGAAACAGTGACAGACTTTATTTTCTTGGGCTCCAAAATCACTGTAGAAGATGACTGCAGCCATGAAATTAAAATTTCATTCTTCCTTGGAAGAAAAGCTATGACAAACCTAGACAGCATATTAAAAAGTAGAGATGTTAGTTTGGCGACAAAGGTCCATCTAGTCAAAGCTATGGTTTTTCCAGTAGTCATGTATGGATGTGAGAGTTGGACCATAAAGTAGGCTGAGCACCGAAGCACTGATACTTTTGAATTGTGGTGTTGGAGAAGACTCTTGAGAGTTCCTTGGACTGCAGAGAGAGCAAACCAGTCAATCCTAAAGGAAATCAACCCTGAATATTCACTGGAAGGATTGATGCTGAAGCTGAAGCTCCAATACTTTGGCCAACTGATGCAAACAGCTAACTCATTAGAAAAGACCCTGATGCTGGGAAAGATTGAAGGCAGGAGGAGAAGGGGAGAACAGAGGAGGAGATGGTTGGAAGGTATCACTAACTCAATGGATATGAGTTTGAGCAAACTTTGGGAGATGATGAAGGGCAGGCAAGCCTGGCGTCCTGTGGTTCACAGGGTCGCAAAGGGTCAGACACAACTGAGCGACTGAAGGACAAGGACTAGTGGTAAAGAACCCGCCTACCAACCCAGGAGATGTAAGAGATGCTGATTCAATCCCTGGGTGGGGAAGATCCCTGGAGAAGGCCGTGGCAAACCACTCCAGTATACTTGCCTACAGAATCCCATTGATAGAGAAGCCTAGTGGGTTATGGGACATAGGGTGGCACTGAAACAGCTTAGCAAGAACACACACATATGAATATAAGGAATATTTTTCTGCAGTAAAGGAATTAAGTTCCAATACATGCTAGCACAAGAACAAACTTTTAAAATATTATACTTGGTGAAAGAAGCTACTCAAGAAAGACCACACATTGTATGATGGCATTTATAACAAATATGCAAACAAATCTATAGAGACAAAAAGTAGACTAGTAATTGCCTAGGACTCTAGGGCCTCAGGAGGCCCTTCTGAACAGAGAGTGACTGCTAACTGATAACAGGGTTTTTCTTAGAGGTGATGAAAATATTCTAAAATTAGACTGTGAGGATGGATGCACAATCCTGGGGGTATATGAAAAGCCACTAAATTTTACACTTTAAATAAGCAAATTTTATAATACGTGAATTATAGTTTGGAAAAGTTATTTTAGAAAAAGAACCAAAGCTCATCTAGACACACTGCACGCAGAGGCAGTGCCAGAGAAGGCAATGGCACCTCACTGCAATACTCTTGCCTGGAAAATCCCATGGACGGAGGAGCCTGGTAGGCTGCAGTCCATGGGGTCGCTAAGAGTCGCACACGACTGAGCGACTTCACTTTCACTCTTCACTTTCAAGCATTGGGGAAGGAAACGGCAACCCACTCCAGCGTTCTGGCCTGGAGAATCCCAGGGACGGGGGAGCCTGGTGGGCTGCTGTCTATGGGGTCGCAGAGAGTCGGACACGACTGAAGCGACTTAGCAGCAGCAGCAGCAGCAGAGGCCGTGCAAAGTGGGGGTAGGAGGGGTTTGGGAACTTGCCAGGGAAAGCGGCCATAACTTCCCAATTATGAAAGAACGGTTTCCTAATTGCCTAGAGAATCTCCGCGAGGTATCGCGGAGAGGCCCCTCCCTCCCTCCTTCCTCTCAACCGAAAGCCTTCAAGAGTCCGCAGGGAAAACTGGCCCAGAAAAGTCGCCAGGTCCCACTTGCACTCACCACCGGGCAGTAGCTGCAGTCTGGAACCGGAAGCGGTTGCGCCACGTTTGTTATGGGAAAAGCGAGGTTTGAAAGGAAGTCACCAGAACCATCTTTACTTAGGGCAGGGAAGAAAGGGGAAAGGCAATTACAGGCATCTTGACTGAGGGCATTGGCCCTGTCGATGATGCGTTCCTGGAAGGAGCAGTTTGTTCAATTTCTAGAGGTTTATTGATCAATGTGCTTGAAAGTGAAAGTCGCTCAGTCGTGTCCGACTCTTTGCGACCGCATGGACTATACAGTCCATGGAATTCTCCAGGCCAGGATACTGAAGTGGGTAGCCTTTCCCTTCTCTAGGGGATCCTCCCAACCCAGGGATCAAACCCGGTTTCCCGCATTGCAGGGGGATTGTTTACCACCTGAGCTATAAGGGAAGCCCAAGAATATTGGAATGGGTAGCCTATCCCTTCTCCAGCGGATCTTCCCGACCCAGGAATCAAACTGAGGTCTTCTGCAATGCAGGCAAGTTTTTTACCAAATGAGTTATCAGGGAAGCCTGATGTGCTTGGTGGACAGGAAATGGCATAGGAAAAATGTTTTAAATTTTTAAGTCTGAATGTCTATCTTAAAAAAAAAAAAAGTGAAGTGAAATTAACAAAAAGAATGTTAATGTTTCAACATGTTGCATTCACGTAGCTCTACACAACTGCCAGAATTGCAGGATCGTGCAAAAGACAAATGAAAGTTATTGTTCCATTCCATTATCTCCTTGAAAGCATTCTGTGCACTCACAGCCTCCTATAGATGCCTACACTGGGATTTGTTGTTTAGTAGCAAAGCGGTGTCCAACTTTTGAGACCCCATGGACTGTAGCTCACCAGGCTCCTTTGTCCATGAGATTTCCCAGGAAACAATACTGGAGTGGGTTGCCATTTCCTTCTCCAGGAGGATCTTCCTGACCCAGGGATTGAACCTGAGTGGCAGGAGGATTCTTTCCCACTGTATGTTGGGACAGAACCCTGTAAATTAGGAGTCCTACAGTTGTGAAAAATTTAAATAACACTATCTAATCACTGTCAGATACCTTGACCTTACCACAAGTAAGCTGGCTGATGTAGTGACCTTTTGAAGGCAAATTTAAAGATACAGTTAGAAGTAAAACTAATTGTGAACTTTCCTTCACATTCAGACAAATCTAACACAGCAACTGTAATTTTACTTTTACTTCCAGCTTTGTACTTTGATAATCAGTGTACAATTTTGATTTTCACATTTTTCTATGTAATATGGCTCATAAAAACCACTCTTCCAAAGTAGCATGATAGAGTGTGATCAAAGAAACCCTGGAATGCTCAAACCCCTTCCTGAATATGCATGTACCCTTAACTTAAAAATTCCTTAGTTGCCCTCCTCTCCATTTTAGAAATGATAAACTCAAATATAATTGAATGAAATTAATTATCTGATTGTACAAGCATTAAAAATGATTTTAAAAATAAAAGGAAATTCTGGATCATGCCCTGCATTGTATTTTTCGTGTTTCTTTAGTCTCCTTTAACCCCTGTTTCTCTGTACACAGATGTTTGTGCATCTTCCTTGTATTCTTGGCATTGATTTTTTTTTTTTTTCCACCATGCTAGGTCTTCCTCTCTGCCTGTGGACTTTCTCTAGTTGGAGA
>SJYX01022823.1:355780-383146 GCA_006410675.1 Oreotragus oreotragus | reverse complement strand
GGGATGATGTGGGGTGGGAGGTGGGAGGGGGGTTCATGTTTGGGAGTTCATATACACCTGTGGCGGATTTTTGTCAATGTATGCCAAATCCAATATAGTACTGTAAAGTAAAATAAAGTTAAAAAAAAAAAAAAAGCATCAATTCTTTGGCACTCAGCTTTCTTTCTAGTCCAAATCTCACCTCTGCACATGACTACTGGAAAAATCATAGCTTTATTGGCAAAGTAATGTCTCTGCTCTCTTTTAAAATTTAAATTTATTCATTTTAATTGGAGGCTAATATGCTGTCTAGGTTGATCATAGCTTTTCTTTCAAGGAGCAAGCGTCTTTTAATTTCATGGCTGCAGTCACCATCTGCAGTGTTTTTGGAGCTGCCAAAAATAAAGTCTTTCACTGCTTTCATTGTTTCCCCATCTATTTGCCATTAAGTGATGGGGCTGGATGCTATGATCTTAGTTTTCTGAATATTAAGTTTTAAACCAGCTTTTTCACTCTCCTCTTTCACTTTCATCAAGAGGTTCTTTGGTTCTTCTTCACTTTCTGCCATAAGGGAAAAAAAAAAAAAAAAGCATCAATTCTTTGGCACTCAGCTTTCTTTCTAGTCCAAATCTCACCTCTGCACATGACTACTGGAAAAATCATAGCTTTATTGGCAAAGTAATGTCTCTGCTCTCTTTTAAAATTTAAATTTATTTATTTTAATTGGAGGCTAATATGCTGTCTAGGTTGATCATAGCTTTTCTTTCAAGGAGCAAGCGTCTTTTAATTTCATGGCTGCAGTCACCATCTGCAGTGTTTTTGGAGCTGCCAAAAATAAAGTCTTTCACTGCTTTCATTGTTTCCCCATCTATTTGCCATTAAGTGATGGGGCTGGATGCTATGATCTTAGTTTTCTGAATATTAAGTTTTAAACCAGCTTTTTCACTCTCCTCTTTCACTTTCATCAAGAGGTTCTTTGGTTCTTCTTCACTTTCTGCCATAAGGGTGGTGTCATCTGCATATCTGAGGTTATTGATATTTCTCCCAGCAATCTGATTCCAGCTTGTGCTTCCTCCAGCCCAGCGTTTCTCATGATGTACTCTGCATAGAAGTTAAATAAGCAGAGTGACAATATACAGCCTTGACGTACTCTATTTCCTATTTGGAACCAGTCTGTTGTTCCATGTCAAGTTCTAACTGTTGCTTCTTGACCAGCATAATGATTTCTCTGGAGGCAGGTCAAATGGTCTGGTATTCCCGTCACTTTCAGAATTTTCCACAGTTTGTTGTGATCCATACAAAGGCTTTGGTGTAATCAATGAAGCAGATGTTTTTTCTGGAATCTTTGTTTATTCTAATACTCTATTATTTACTTTATTTACTATTTATTTGTTATCAATTATTTCTACTTCTTTTGATAAACTTAAATATGGTGGTTTAAAATTAGGTGTTTAATAGAACACTTTTGTATTTTCACTGTTTCTAATATTTGCACCAGAGACACATGTGTTTTTGAAGCTCATCAAGGTCTGAACATTAAAAATAAAGATGGATTCAGTAACTTTTATACAAGGCTGTTGAATAGCCTGAACATGACTCAGTGAGACAGGTCAATCTTCCCTGATACTCATTTCTCCTTGAGTCTCTTTCACTTCATTAGTCAGGCTTGTCTTAGTGGAAATAAGTCTCATTCATTTTCAATAGATTGATATTACTTCTGTCACTGAGAGTCATCTAAAATCCTTTCTAATATTCTGGTGTGCTGTATAGTCTCTTATATTTATATTATCATTATTTTAAATTTTTCAAAGAATGAGCAAGGAAAAGTGAAAAGATCTTTCCATGATCTTGTTCCCTCTTTATTTTTATTCAACAACATGAGATAGGTTAACTGAATTTCAAGGTTAAAAACCACACATACAATATATCATGTCTGTGTGAGTAAAGTAAAAATTTCAGAACACAACGGCTTGTCTTGTGACAAGATAGCTTACAGCTTACAGGCTGACAGCACATGGAATTCCTGTATGGCAACTTAATAAGCTGAGCAGTATAACAGAGAACAATAATGTTGGTTGCTTTTATCATACCTTTAATAGAAAATTTTAGTTTGATTTTGACCTCATAATAGTTACTAACAATTTTTCAAATGTGCCACTAAAATAGAAAGCATGGTCCATTTTTTTCCGCCCTAAAACTTTATCACATTTTTGTTTTGTTTTGTTTTCCATCTGGGTCTCCACAGCATTTCTTTATGTGTAATTTGTTTTACTCATTTCTTAAACATTTTGAAAATAATTTAAAATCCCATCATGGAAACAATTCAGGAAGTAAAACAATGGAAGGAAACAGACCTGGCCCAAAAATATACAAACTGGGAAAAAAAAAAAAAAAAAAAGACAAAGTTCTGAGACATTCCAGTAGAAATAAGAGGATACGAACATCAAAGGCATTATCCAAAGTGTACGGAGGTATAAAATAGCATTATTTCACAGCATCAATAAAATATGAAATTTCAGAGAAGGAAGAGGTCATTTCAGTCTGTGACAGATAAAATTTATGCCTTAAAAATCTCTGTTTGGATTTATTTCTGCCTAAAATTTATTTCATACTGTTTCAAAAATTTTCTTAAATACATTATCCAAAGTGTACGGAGGTATAAAATAGCATTATTTCACAGCATCAATAAAATATGAAATTTCAGAGAAGGAAGAGGTCATTTCAGTCTGTGACAGATAAAATTTATGCCTTAAAAATCTCTGTTTGGATTTATTTCTGCCTAAAATTTATTTCATACTGTTTCAAAAATTTTCTTAAATCTTCCATTTCCCCCATTTCCTTATCTTATTAAATAAACTAAAACTGTAATGGATCAAATAAGAGCTTCCTCGACTTTTTAATATTAAAATATCAAATGTACTTTAGTATATAACCACCTGCCTGTTACCATAGCACAACAGTTCTCAAACTTCTGTGTTCATTTGTGTCATCTTGAGAACTTAAAATATAGATTCCTGTTTCCTAAGCCTGAGATGGACCCTCAAATTTGTATTTCTATCAAGTCCCTATTTATTTTACAAAATACTTTAACTTCTAAACTGTACAATGATTTTTGTACCTTTATGTATGATAAAATGTGCAATATGCAAATATATCTCATTTGTTGATATTTCTAAAATAACACCTAATGTTGTCAAAATTAATTACTGAAAAATAAAATTTACCATTTTTAAATTACATATATATGTGTTAGTATACTGTATTGCTGTTTTTATTTCTGGCTTACTTCACTCTGTATAATAGGCTCCAGTTTCATTCACCTTATTAGAACTGATTCAAATGTATTCTTTTTAATGGCTGAGTAATGGTAATGATAACCCTGTATGCGAGACAGAAAAAGAAATACAGATGTATAGAACAGTCTTTTGGACTCTGTGGGAGAGGGAGAAGGTGGGATGATTTGGGGAAATGGCATTGAAACATGTATATCATATATGAAATGAATCGCCAGTCCAGTTTCGATGCATGATACTGGATGCTTGGGCCTGGTGCACTGAGACGACCCAGAGTGATGATGTGGGTAGGGAGGAGGGAGGGGAGTTCAGGATGGGGAACATGTGTATACCTGTGGTGGATTCATGTTGATGTATGGCAAAACCAATACAATNATATCATATATGAAATGAATCGCCAGTCCAGTTTCGATGCATGATACTGGATGCTTGGGCCTGGTGCACTGAGACGACCCAGAGTGATGATGTGGGTAGGGAGGAGGGAGGGGAGTTCAGGATGGGGAACATGTGTATACCTGTGGTGGATTCATGTTGATGTATGGCAAAACCAATACAATATTGTAAAGTAATTAACCTCCAATTAAAATAAATAAATGTATATATTTTTTAAATTACCATTTTTAGATAAAATAATAAAATTATTTTTAATGTGAGTATATTCTTACTTTTCCCCAAAATGACTTTTAAAAATTAATTTGTTTATTTTAATTGTAGGCTAATTACTTTAAAATATTGTTAATTTTCTAACAATTAATTTTAAAATAATTATAAAATATTGTAAATTTAAAACATTCTTAGTTATCATATTGTTGCCCTAGTTTCATTGTTTATGATTCCTTGCCTGAAATAATCATCTAACTATAAAATATCCTGTTCTTTGCTATTACATTCAATTTGAAACTGCCAATAGAATTACCTCAAAGTACAGAGAAACAAAGGCAATCCTACAATCAGTCTTTTAAGATGAATCATTGTGATTTTCCCAATGTTATAAAAATAAAATCCCAAATTATTTAAGTGGAGTTCAGCCCATTTTATCATGTGGCACAGACCTAACTTACCTGCCTCTTCTATTCTAGTTACTTAGTCTTTAATTGCCAAACATGTATTTCATATCATATGTTTCATTCATATTATCTGAAATACTTAGAATATTTTCCCATCTGAAAAAAATTACCTATATTTATAAGAGACAGCCCAAGCCTTCCCTACACTATTAAAAACAAAGGTTTGCAGTGAGTACTAATTACCATCCACTTCTGAGTTTCCATATGACTTTGTTAAGAAACCTAATTCAACAATTTTATTCATTCTATTAGAAATGGTATTTGCTAATCAAATAAATTGCACTGTGAGCTTCCTTAAGGCCAAATATATATAATATACATATCTTTATTCTAGATATATAACATAGCTACCACACATAGTTAGAGGGAGGCATGGCAATCCACTCCAGTATTCTTGCCTAGAGAATCCCATGGACAGAGGAACCTGGCAGGCTACATACAGTCCATGGGGTTGCAAAGAATCAGAAACAACTTATCAGCTGAACAGCTACCACTCATAGTAGGCATCAATACATTATTGATGGGTTAAAGAGTAACTGATGAGTAAGTAATGAGATAATATATTTACAAATGATCATGGAGAAGAATATTAGTTATCGGATGATACAAACTTGTCCAACACATTTTGTTTCAGTATCAGGGAGCCAAGGGACTTAAAATTATTTGTGTGGCTATAATTACAGAGATATAAAATGGCAATAAACTCCAGTACTATTGCCTGGAAAATCCCATGGACAGAGGAGCCTGGTAGGCTACAGTCCATGGGGTCACNAAATGATCATGGAGAAGAATATTAGTTATCGGATGATACAAACTTGTCCAACACATTTTGTTTCAGTATCAGGGAGCCAAGGGACTTAAAATTATTTGTGTGGCTATAATTACAGAGATATAAAATGGCAATAAACTCCAGTACTATTGCCTGGAAAATCCCATGGACAGAGGAGCCTGGTAGGCTACAGTCCATGGGGTCACAAAGAGTCGGACATGACTGAGCAACTTCGCTTTCACTTTCACTTTCAATATAAAAAATTTATAAAAATGATAAATTTGTGTATTAAAAGTAGAAAACCTACATTTTAGCCTATATTTTAAATATTTTAAAGAAGCTTTACATTTCTATTATAACTCTTAATATTCAGATAAGAGGACTATTCTGAAAAATGTTATACCTAGTTGCTTTGAAAATATATTGATAATACTCTTGTGGAGAAAACTGAAAAATATTACTCTACATGCTACATTCTTGTAGTTTGTCTGAGAATTAAATTGACAGGAGTCAGTTTAAAACTAATTTAAATTTATATGCATGGGAAATTATTAAAGTGACACTCAGAGAGTAACCAAAAGCAGGCAGTTATTATACATTTTTTACATAAAGAAATAATAAATTTGTGAGGATTTGACAGAACAAAGAAGCTTAGGTAAGATGCTTAATTAGTAAGAAATTTAAGCAAAGCTTAGGCTTGGAGAGTAAATTAATGGAGAAGTAACAAAGTTTGTTGATACAGACTTCTGGGCCCTGAACTTCCTTTCTCTGTTGATACAGATGCCTCGCACCAGCCTTGTGACACAGGAAAGGTACACATCATATGAAATATTTATTTCCTGCATTGAAGGACACAAATAAGTTCAAAGTGTCCTTCTTGTACCTATTGTTTTCCACGTAACTTCAATTTGAAATAATCAATATGCCTTTGAGGCACATTTGGGTGGCCTGTCCTGGGCCCCAAGAGTTTCTGTCTTTGAAACTTTCCTTGTAAGTTTTACATATTAAAGTTGAGCTTTTTGATTGTTATGTCTCCTTGAACCAGTCTCTTAGTCTTGATAATAAGTCAGTTCAATTGAATTCATTTCAAGAGATGGTGATGGAAGTGGGCTCCCAAAGTCAGACCTATGGTGCATGCAATCACATATTTAATAAAATATATTACCATGGAGACAAAAAAAAAACAACTTTTTATTGTGGTGACTTCTTTGAAGTTTATATTAATATTAAGTCTTCTAGATTCCATTTTGGGAAAAAAAAATATAGTTATAGTCCTCATGGATTCCAAGGCAAAAGGATAAGAGAAAATTATAAATGTTAGTTGAGAGGGTTATAGTTAAATACTGGAGAAAACTAAAAAACAATAGCAACACAACAAAATCAGAACCCAATCCAATTTTTAGATAAGTAACAAGAAGTCAAATAAATTTAATAGCAGTAGAATCTTATATCTAATATCATAATTGTGTATCATCATTTCAGTTCAGTTCAGTCACTCAGTCGTGTCCGACTGTTTGCAACCCCATGAAGAACAGCATGCCAGGCCTCCTTGTCCATCACCAGCTCCCGGAGTTCACTCAGATTCACTTCCATCGAGTCAGTGATGCCATCCAGCCAACTCATCCTCTGTCATCTTCTTATCCTCCTGCCCCCAATCCCTCCCAACATCAAAGTCTTTCCCAATGAGTTAACTCTTCACATGAGGTGGCCAAAGTACTGGAGTTTCCACCCATTCCAATCCATGTTAGTTTATTGATTCTTAAAATGTTGAGGTTCACTCTTGCCATCTCTTGTTTGACCACTTCCAATTTGCCTTAAGTTGAGCTAGTTTTTATTATATCTCTCATTTGTTCTTCCGTGGTGACTCAAAAGTAAATAATTTACCTGCTAATGCAGTTATCGTGGGTTCAATCCCTGGGTTGCAATGACCGTTTGGAGAAGGAAATGGCAACCCACTCAAATATTGTTGTCTGGGAAATCTCAGGATTTCCAGGAGAACATAAGACCCTGGCAAGCTACAGTCCATGGAGTTGCAAAAGGAGTCAGAGATGATTTAGTGACTAAACAACAACATATCTTTAATTTATAAATACTTAGTTTATAAGCACATATTTTTAAACCAGGTAAATCTGTTAGGTTGGTTTATTTATCTCCCTGATCCTTGTCTTGACATAACAAAGATTTGGAATGATAGACTATTTATAGCTCAGGCAGGCATCATTTCTCAGCTCTGCCTTGTAGCAAAGATCTGAAACAACAGACTAATTACAGAACAGTTACAGCTCAAGCAGACAGAGCATTTATTAAAAAGACTGCCAATAGTATATCCTGAATATGTGGGGGTGGGCTGACCCTGAAGGAGTGGCTACCCTTGGCTTCCCTTTGTGTACTTCCTGTCTCCTGCTCTTGGTTCTGCCATGTGCAGAGTGGGCTTGTGCTTGCCACCAATCAGAGAAAGAAATGCAAATGGGTGTATGCTCATGGTCAATCAGGGAAGGGGTGTGTTTGGGTACATAAAAAATAGGATTTTTACATATTCATCTAGGCAGGCATGGACTGAAAGTTTTGATTGACAATTGCAAGTTACATAACAACAGGCTCTATTGCTCATGTATTTCCCTTAATTCAGTCTGTTATAAATAGATGTACTAAAAAGTCTCTTGATGAGGGTGAAGGAGAGTGAGAGTGGCTTAAAACTAAGTATTTTTAAAACTAAGATCATTGCATCCAGCCCCATTAATTCATGGCAAATAGAAGGGGAAAATGTGGAAGTAGTGACCAGTTACCTCTGCTTGGGCTCTAAATCACTGTAGATAGTGACGACAGTCATGAAATTAGGTGATAGCTTCTTGGTAGGAAAGTTATGACAAATTTAGACAGTGTGTTGAAAGGCGGTGTTGCTCTGCTGACAAAGGTCTGTATAGTGAAAGCTGTGGTCTTCCCAGTGGTCATGTACGATAGTGAGAGCTGGACTGTAGAGAAAGCAGAACAGCAAAGAATTACTGCTTTTAAACTGGTGCTGGAGAAGACTCCTGAGGGTCCCTTGGACAGTAAAGAGATTAAACCAGTCAATCTTAAGAGAAATCATACTTGAATACTCATTGGAAAGACTGATGCTGAAGCTGAAGCTCTGGTATTTTGGTCATCCGTTGTGAAGAGACAAATCATTGAAAAAATCTCTGATGCTGGGAAACATTGAGGGCAGAAGGAGAAGAGGGCATCAGAGGATGAGATGACTGGATGGCATCACTGATGCAATGGACNGACTGATGCTGAAGCTGAAGCTCTGGTATTTTGGTCATCCGTTGTGAAGAGACAAATCATTGAAAAAATCTCTGATGCTGGGAAACATTGAGGGCAGAAGGAGAAGAGGGCATCAGAGGATGAGATGACTGGATGGCATCACTGATGCAATGGACATGACCTTGGGCAAACTTTGGCAGATGGAGAGGGAGACGGAGGCCTTATGTGTTGCAATTCATGGGTCTGCAGTCCATACAAAGAGTTGAACACGACTGGGCAGCTGAACAACAACAATAATATATAGAATACTTATGAACCCTTAATCAGCTCCTTGCTGCCTAAGGTTACTTCAGGACATAGCTGTGCATTAAGGGTTTGCTTATGCCAGAGTAGGAGAAGTCCCTGTAGCTAGTTTACATCCACTCTTTGCCTATGGCACATGCACTGAAGTTGGAAAGGTTTCTGTGGTTATTTTAGTAGAACACCTGTGAGATCTCTTGGATTTTTCTGGGATGGTGTTAGACAGCTTGCATCCTTTATGGTTAGGCTACCCCTGGTTACTTATGCCTAATGTCCTACCTAACAAATCTTATAGATTAATTTTGGCAATACCAACTGAAGATACAAAAATGTAATATCTACACTGTACATGCATAAACAGATACACATACAAATAGACACAGATCTCATGGTTTTTATTTTAAAACTAGTCATAAGTCAGGTAAAATGAAAACATTCACTAGTTTATAAATGAGAGCTGGAATACATTGAATTTACCTACTGAAATGGATACTTTTTTTTTTTTTTTTCCATCATTTGTGGGGAAGACAAGATTTGAATTTATGCCTGAAGTACTCATAAGGAAATTGTGCTCTAGTGTTTGGTCAAGAGAACTATTTAAGTTTTTTTTTTTTTTTTTTTTTTTAAGATTTTTCCTCTCTTTCTTTTTTTTTTAGTGTTAGATTAGGTTCTACCAATGGAGCTAGCTGGGTTCACTTTCAGGCAGTTGTGAGCTATATAACCATATGCTGAGTTGTTTACATTTTAAAGTCATTGTAAAATTTATGACTTTAAGGGACAGAGAAGAAATGCAATTTTTTCCTAAGACTTTTGGGGATAATAGTGAAAGTCGCTCAGTAGTGTCCTACTCTTTGAGACCCCATAGACTAAGGTTCATCTAGTCAAGGCTATGGTTTTTCCAGTGGTCATGTATGGATGTGAAAGTTGGGCTGTGAAGAAGGCTGAGCACCAAAGAATTGATGCTTTTGAACTGTGGTGTTGGAGAAGACTCTTGAGAGTCCCTTGGACTGCAAGGAGATCCAACCAGTCCATTCTGAAGGAGATCAACCCTGGGATTTCTTTGGAAGGAATGATGCTAAAGCTGAAACTCCAGTACTTTGGCCACCTCATGCGAAGAGTTGACTCATTGGAAAAGACTCTGATGCTGGGAGGGATTGGGGGCAGGAGGAGAAGGGGACGACCAAGGATGAGATGGCTGGATGGCATCACTGACTCGATGGTTGTGAGTCTGAGTAAACTCCAGGAGATGGTAATGAACAGGGAGGCCTGGCGTGCTGCGATTCATGGGGTCACAAAGAGTCGGACACGACTGAGCGACTGAACTGAACTGAACTGAGTCTATACAGTCCATAGAATTCTCCAGGCCTTTCATGTTTGGGAGTTCGTGTAAAAAAAATAAATAAATACAAAAAAAAAAAAAAAAAAAGAATTCTCCAGGCCAGAATACTGGAGTGGGTAGCCTTTCCCTTCTCCAGGGGATCTTTGCAACCAAGGGATTGAACCCAGATCTCCTGCACTATAGGCAGGTTCTTTACCAGCTGAGCCAAGAGGGAAGCCCAAGAATACTGGAGTGGGTAGCCTATTCCTTCTCCAGCATATCTTCCCAATCCAGGAATCAGGATTTCCTGCATTACAGCCAGATTCTTTATCAACTGAGATATCAGGGAAGCCCAGTTTTGGGGACAATTACTGTTTAAAATTTTCCTTTCTTTTTTTAAAGTAAAGGACAATTGTTTTTAACATCCCAAGGTTTTTGTATCTATAAGCATTTCAAGAAGAATGCTTGGAGTATCCTTTGCCTTTGAACTGTTAAAACTAGATGGCCTCTGACCTCTAGAAGTGTATTTCTGGTTTTGTAGAGATTTGCAAGATAAAGACAATTTTTCTATTAGCCCTTAATTATTTAGCCCTTAATTATTGATTTACAGCTGATATATTTTCTGATTATTTGTAGGAAAGCCTGAGAAACTGCTGAGGAGATGGAGACGTTTATAAGGAGGGGGATTTATTTTATATTTTTTGTGTAATGCATATAACATGTATAATATAAAATTATATATACATTATATATGCATACAACTGTATACATATATAGTTATACACACATTATATACTATATATATATACATAATTTCTCCTTATAGCATGTGTGTATACACAAACATGCATATATGTGTATAATTTCTCTTTTTTTTTCTCGCAGACTGAAGGACAATTTTACTGAATTTTTATAACTGTAAATGAATGAAGGCAAACAGGAAGAGTTTGAGTAGACTTTGATATTTGTTCTAATTTCTTTCCCTCTGTCTTATTTAGGGGCTTATTTTATAGCCATTATATCAAAATGGCTTTTTCCTTTCTTCAATTTAGATTTTTTTTTTCAATTCCCAGGATCCATATTCTGGCCATTGATGGCTAGTATCTATTTATCTCAATAGTGGCTTAAACAAGTAAACCTTTTTATGGTTTCACCAAGAACACAAGAGGTGTCTCACAAACAGTGCAATAAAAACTACAACCCTCATAAAATCCAGAGTGTCTACTCCCAGAGTTAGTCTAAGAAAGCAAAAGCAAGAAATATGAGAGGTCCTGTTATAAATAGTTGCTCTAGAATATAAGAAAGCACTTTTTTTCCCTCCTTTCATTAATAAAATAGGGTGACTTATCAAGCCAAAAGCTTACACATTTTTTTTTCCAGATTCTCTAAGCATGGAGAGAATTGACTCACTAGAAAAGACCCAGGTACTGGGAAAGATTGAAGGCAGGAGGAGAAGGAGATGACAGAGTATGAGATGGTTGGATGGCATTAGCAACTGGATGGACATGAATTTGAGCAATATTTAGAAGCTGGTGGTGGACAGGGTAGCCTGGCACGCTTCAGTCCATGGGGTCGCAGAGAATCGGACATCACTACTACTCACCAGATACATATGTGTCCTCTAGCTGGAGGAGACCTGAGATAATATTCTCATTGGCTGTGAAGAGAGGAAAGGCATAGACATCCCCCTACACATTTTCTGCAGAAAAAAGTAATGATCACCACTGGGAGGAAAAGAACCAATAAACTCAAGAGGTCAAAAATACTCTAACAGCTTAACCAGAGTCAATATGTCTTAAGATACTAGTTCTACAAATATTTTATCTTGCTAATCTAAATTTACAATGAGAGTTTGGATTTTTATGATTCTTATTTATAATAGACCCTGCAGGCAGAGATCTGGGAGACTTACATACTAAGAAATCTTACCTTCTGCTATTTCTCAGATGTCCCAGGATCTCAGCTACAGCAGCTAAAGGGAGTAGAGTCCAGCCAAGGAAATTTCTTTGTGGTTGCCAACTCTTGGAGAGGAAAAAAACATTTCTACATCATCTAAGTTCTTGTGGTTAGTCTCAAAAATGAACTGATATAAGAAAGATTAATGAGATAAAAACTAATTTTACTTCCCATGTGAGGAAATTTATGAAAATGATGCTCAGTAAGCAATCAAAAGCAGGAGATTTTCATACATCTATTTATGTAAAAGCACAATAAATTTGTGGACATTTGACAGGACAGAACTTAGGTTCAAGTGCTTAATTAGTAGGGAATTTAAGTAAAGTTTGGGCTTGGATAGTAAATTAGTAAAGACATAAATAGTTGTTTACGTGGGCTTCTCAGCCCTGAATTTCTTATCTCAGATGATGAAGTTGTCTCTACTAGCCTCCTGGCACATGGAAGGTATGCTTCACAAGAGACATTTATTTCCCACACGAATGGAAACAAAGTCATATCAAAATGTCTTTCTTGTCATTTCAGTCAGTTCAGTCACTCAGTCGTGTCCAACTTTTTGAAACTCTATGGACTGCAGCATGCCAGGCTTCCCTGTCCAACATCATCTCCTGGAACTTGCTCAAACTCATGTCAGTCGAGTCAGTGATGCCATCCAATCATCTCATCCTCTGTTTTCCCCTTCTCTTCCTGCCTTCAGTCTTTCCCAGCATCAGGGTTTTTTCCAATGAGTCAGCTCTTCACATCATGTGGCCAAAGTATTTGAGTTTCAGCTTCAGCATCAGTCCTTCCAATGAATATTTAGGAATGATTTCCATTAGGATTGATTGGTTTGATCTCCTTGCAGTCCAAGGGACTCTCAAGTCTTCTCCACACTACAGTTCAAAAGCATCAATTCTTTAGCTCTCAGCTTTCTTTATAGTCCAAATCTCACATCCACAAATGATTACTGGAAAAAACATAGCTTTGACTAGATAGACTTTTGTAGGCAAAGTAATGTCTCTGCTTTTTCATTTGCTGTCTATGCTGGTCATAGTTTTTCTTCCAAGGAGCAAGCATCTTTTAATTTCATGGCTACAGTCACCATCTGAATTGATTTTGGAGCCCAAAAAAGTAAAATCTGTCACTGTTTCCATTGCTTCCCCATCTATTTGCCTTTCTTGTACCTGTTGCTTCTGCTTTTTCATTTGCTGTCTATGCTGGTCATAGTTTTTCTTCCAAGGAGCAAGCATCTTTTAATTTCATGGCTACAGTCACCATCTGAATTGATTTTGGAGCCCAAAAAAGTAAAATCTGTCACTGTTTCCATTGCTTCCCCATCTATTTGCCTTTCTTGTACCTGTTGCTTTTCCATCAACTTTAATTTGAAGCAATCAATATACCATTGAGGTACATTTTTGAGGGGCCTGCTCTGAACCCCATCATTATAAAGGATTTTTAATTTTATTTTAAATTTTAGAATTTTAATTTTTTATTGATAAACATTTTCTGTATGTGACATTTCAACCTTTTGTAATAGTAGTGGCTATTGAGTTTTGTGCTCAAGTTGAGAACACAGTCCTTAGATTTTTTTTTTTTTTTCTAAACCTTGGACCTACCCTCTTCTGCTCTTTAAAGTCCTACTGTTTCCAGTAAACACCCCTTTCATGGCTTTTATTAAAGAAATCTCTTTTCAAAAAAAATAATAAATAATATTTGTGAATAGGGTGATTTGCAATGTATCTTCTCTTTCTTGGAGCTTAACTGATCATTTCAATGGTAAAGAATTTGCCTGCAATGCAGAAGACCCCTGTTTGATCCCTGGATCACGCAGAGTCCTTGGAGAAGGAAATGGCTACCCACTCTAGTATTCTTGCTTGTAGAATTCCATGGACAGAGGAGCCTGGCAGACTGCAGCCCGGGGGGTCACAAAGACAGTGACTAGATTGAGAGACTAGCACTTTCACTTCACTTTCTTCTATTTCTTATTTTCCTCTTTGTGGGAAATATTGTAATGCAGAAGACCCCTGTTTGATCCCTGGATCACGCAGAGTCCTTGGAGAAGGAAATGGCTACCCACTCTAGTATTCTTGCTTGTAGAATTCCATGGACAGAGGAGCCTGGCAGACTGCAGCCCGGGGGGTCACAAAGACAGTGACTAGATTGAGAGACTAGCACTTTCACTTCACTTTCTTCTATTTCTTATTTTCCTCTTTGTGGGAAATATTGGAAAATTTTTTAAATATAAATTTATTTATTTTAATTGGAGGTTAATTACTTTACAATATTGTATTGGTTTTGCCATACATCAACATAAATCCACCACAGGTATAATTTTTTTCCCTTGAATATTCTTTTAAAGAGCACAACCCCTTAAACTTGCTTCATAAAACAACTACAATGAAATAGCATTCATTAAATGAATACAATTTAAATAGCAGGGTTTGTCATGTTTGGAAACTAAATTGTTGCATTGGCATTCATTTCTATTTACAACACCAGGTGTTTTGGAATGACATGTTTTTAAGTAGAAAGTGGGTTAAAGTCATATGAATAAAATAATTTAATAACAAAGTGTATTTATAGTTTTCAAATTTACTATTAAATAATAAAATTTGCAAAGTTAAAATTATTAAAAAAAGCCCACCCTAGTTTACCATGAATTTGCTAAATAAACCCCAATAGGAAGAGTATATTTCCTAAATATTGATAAACATAAATATTTTGGAAGCTGAATGATCTTGAACATTTAAAGATCTAATATTTATCTAAAACTGAGTAAATTTCATATAAATATTTGTTCACTTAAAGTAAATACTTATTAAATTAAACATTTGAAACACTAATCTATGTTTCAAAACTGAAAAATGATGAGACAAAAAGTTACTGTCAAAAATTTCATAATCAAACAAAGAAAATAATATGGGTGAAGCATTGATTAAAGAATGACTCACATGAACAAATTTTCATAGAATAAAAAATAAACTTGAAATAAATGCTTTAATCTTTTTTTCTTTTCACTTTTCTGAAAGATAATTCTACAAGGCATTTAATTTGATAACTCATAAGATACTCCCATTTTTTGTAAGAGTAGCTAGGAAATATAGGTTAATATATCACTTATTGTTTTATGACTATCAAGTTAGATTTTTAGTCATCTCTACCTGATCATCAAAAATTTGTTTATGATTTAAATCTTGTTTCTGTTTAGTTAAAAACAAAACTACAACCCATGATTCTAAGATGAATCCTCAATATTCTCAGAATCCTAGATTGTACTTCAAAGAAATGAAAGAACAGAAATGTCAAAAACATAAAATAGATAATAAATAAAATTTACTTCACTTTTAATATCCAAATTTATTGACAGAAAGATGGCAGCTTGATAGGTAAATAAGCAGATATAAATAAATGGACACATACATAGATAGGTGGGGAGAACACACATTTTTATATTTCTTGATAGTTTAATTTGATGAATAAATATATCTATTCTATTTTGTTGATATCTTATTAAACTGAAATATGTTTTTATCTTTGCAGGTTAAAGTTAATATTTAACATGTCAACTAATAAAGTCAATATTTACTTATCACTATCTCCTCCCATAAAAGATTCTTAGTTTTCCTCATATTGCTATGTATTCTTGTAAATTAACAAAATACTAACCTAAAAATAAAATACTAACCTAAAAATGAAGAAAGCTGAGCACTGAAGAATTGATGCTTTTGAATTGTGGTGTTGGAGACAACTCGAGAGTCCCTTAGACTGCAAGGAGATCAAACCAGTCCATTCTAAAGGAGTTCAGTCCTGGGTGTGCTTTGGAAGGAATGATGCTAAAGCTGAAACTCCAGTACTCTGGCCACCTCATGGGAAGAGTTGACTCACTGGAAAAGACTCTGATGCTGGGAGGGAATGGGGGCAGGAGGAAAAGGGGCCGACTGAGGATGAGATGGCTGGATGGCATCACTGACTTGATGGACGTGAGTCTGAGTGAACTCTGGGAGATGGTGATGGATGGGGACGCCTGGTATGCTGGGATTCATGGGGTCGCAAAAAGTCGCACACAACTGAGTGACTGAAATGAACTGAACTGAACTGAATCTAAAAATCAAATATAATCATTATTTTTATTTTTATATATTTTATTTCTATTTTTCATACAGAGGTCATATAAGATAAAATAAGCTCCACTGGACTGGTTGAAATTCACTTTAACTTTCTTAAACATAATTCTATAGCTTTAGACCTTAGTGAACATTCAATTTATAATCCAGCATTTTTCTGGGGGAAAAAGGAATCCACATTTTATTAAACTCTACCTCAACTCCTCTACATCTACTTCCACATATCAAACACCAGATATCTTTCTTTCCCATTGCTGAATAATATTCCAGTGTGTATGTATACCACAGGGCTTCTCAGCTGGTGCTAGTGGTAAAGAACACTCCTGCCAATGAAGAAGACATAACAGATGCAGGTTCGATCCCTGGGTCAGGAAGATCCACTAGAGGAGAACTTGCCAACCCACTCCAGTATTCTTGCCTGGACAATACCATTGACAGAAGAGCCTGGAAGGCTACAGTCCATGAGATCACAAAAAGTGGGACACAACAGAAGTGACTTAGCATACAGCATGTGTTCGATATCCATTCACTGTGGATAGACTGTTAGATTGCTTTCCTATCTTGGCTACTGTAAATAATACTGTAACAAACATGGGAGTACAGGTAACTCTTCACCAGCTTGTTTTCTTTTTCTTTAGGTGTATGCCCAGAAGTAGAATTGCTGGAAAATACAGTAGACATATTTGTGAAAAAATGAAGGGAACATAGGGAAAGTAAATTTCCATGGTTTACTCAAATTTGGGTAAAATATTGATAGGAGTAGATTGATGTATCTCATATATGTATATTGTAAAGTTCAACCAAGGACTACAAGAAATATAAAAAGATATGCTCAAAACACCATAAATCAACATTGAGTGTAAAAAATTATTCAAAAAATCCTAATAACTTTCAGTAAGGCAAGAAAAGAGAAATGGGGAGGGGACGGAAAGAACAAATTTTAAGCAAATTACAAAAAAGAAAATATAAATGTCACCAATCAATGAATACCTTAAACATAAATATCTATATACATAATTGAAAGAGAGTGGCAGAGTGGCTAAGAAAAAATACCACCACATTATAAACTATTTACCAAAAACTCACTTCCAATTCAATGAAACATGTAAAAATGAAAATCAAAATATAAAAACAAAAATTGCAGCATGTACATATTACAAAAATTAGGAGTATGTTTAAATCAAAAATTCAGTTCAGTTCAGTTCAGTCGCTCAGTCGTGTCCGACTCTTTGCGACCCCATGAATTGCAGCACGCCAGGCCTCCCTATCCATCACCATCTCCCGGAGTTCACTCAGACTCACGTCCATCGAGTCTGCATATCTGAGGTTATTGATATTTCTCCCGGCAATCTTGATTCCAGCTTGTGTTTCTTCCAGTCCGGCGCTTTTCATGATGTACTCTGCATATAATTTAAATAAGCAGGGAGACAATATACAGCCTTGACGTACTCAAAATCAAAAGTAGAGACTCAAAATACATAAATCAAATGCTAATCAATCTAAAATTATATCTGAAGTTCTGTTGAACCCTTCCCCTTGGCAACTTATGGAACCACTAGAAATAAAGTGAGCCAAATAATAATAATAATAATACAGATTGACTTTTGTAGAACAGAATACATACTTTTTCCCCAAATGTGCATGGAATATTCATTATAATAGAGCATGTCATGGGTCATAAAACAATGGCAATAACAGACAAAAGAAAAATATATAAATAAGTGAAAAATTTAAAAATAAACAGAATTAAGCCTTTGCAAATAATTTGTTGTTCCACAATGTAGTCACAAATAAATATTTTAAAAATATAGAAAATGAAACAAAAATGTATAAAAATGTTAGTCTGCTGGATNATAATAGAGCATGTCATGGGTCATAAAACAATGGCAATAACAGACAAAAGAAAAATATATAAATAAGTGAAAAATTTAAAAATAAACAGAATTAAGCCTTTGCAAATAATTTGTTGTTCCACAATGTAGTCACAAATAAATATTTTAAAAATATGGAAAATGAAACAAAAATGTATAAAAATGTTAGTCTGCTGGATCATTGCAAAATAAGAGAGTTTCAGAAAACCATCTACTTCTGTTTTATTGACTACAAAAAAAGCCTTTGACTGTGGGGATCACCACAAACTGTGGAAAACTCTTAAAGAAATGGGTATATCAGAACACCTGACCTGTCTCCAGAGAAATCTGTATGCAAGTCAACAAATGATATATAGAAATAGACATGGAACAATAGACTGGTTCCGAATCAGGAAAGGAGTACTTCAAGGCTGTATATTGACACCTACTTATTTAATTTACATTTAGAGTACATCATGTGAAATGCTGGGCTGGATGAAGAAGAAGTTAGAAATAAATTTGCCGGGAGAGATATCAATAACCCCAGATATGCAGATGACATCACTCTTATGGCAGAAAGCTAAGAAGAACCAAAGAGCCTCTTGATGAAAGTGAAAAAGTTGGCTTAAAATCCAACATTCAGAAAACTATGATCATTGCATCTGGACCCATCTTTTTATGGCAAATAGATGGGTGAATAATGGAAACAGTGAGAGACTTCATTTTTATTTATTTATTTTTTTTAAGAGACTTCATTTTTAGGGCTCCAAAATCACTGCAGATGGTGACTGCATCCATGAAATTAAAAGACACTTGCTCCTTGGAAGAAGAGCTATGACGAACCTAGACAGCATATTAAAATGCAGAGACATTGTTTTGCCAACAAAAGTCCATCTATTCAAAGCTATGGTTTTTCTGAGAGCCAAAGAATTGATGCTTTTGAACTGTGGTTTTGGAGAAGACTCTTGAGAGTCCCCTGGACAGCAAGGANTCCATGAAATTAAAAGACACTTGCTCCTTGGAAGAAGAGCTATGACGAACCTAGACAGCATATTAAAATGCAGAGACATTGTTTTGCCAACAAAAGTCCATCTATTCAAAGCTATGGTTTTTCTGAGAGCCAAAGAATTGATGCTTTTGAACTGTGGTTTTGGAGAAGACTCTTGAGAGTCCCCTGGACAGCAAGGAGATCCAACCAATCAATCTTAAAGGAAATCAGTCCTGAATATTAACTGGAAAGAGTGATGCTGAAGCTGAAACTCCAATGCTTTGTCCACCTGATGTGAGAACTGACTCACTTGAAAAGGCGATAATTTTTTAAAAAACTGAAGGTGGGAGGAAAAGGTTATGACAAAGGAAGAGATTGTTAGATGGCATCATTGACTGCATGGACATGAGTTTGAGTTTGCTCTGAGAGTTGATGATGGACTGGGAAGCCTGGCATGCTGCACTCCATGGCACTGCAAAGAGTTGGACATGACTGAGCGACTGAAATGAAGTGAACTGGGAATCCTGGTACAGAGTCTACTGCTTCAGTGTATATTCCATAATGATCCAAGTGCTTACCAACAAAAAACTTGATAATTCTTTCAAATTAGTTTCTCAATTCATCCAACTGTTCTTTGGTCCTACTTTCCCAAAGAATTTTTTTTCAAATTTTCTCATTAATTAAATATGATATTTGCTTTAGTTCAGGAGATAAAATTTAGGTTAAGAAATTACCTTTTATTTGTACATTTTCATTATGAATAGATTTAAATTTTTATTTATATGTTGAAACATTTTTTATACAACTTTGTTTTTATTAAATACTCTGGCTTGACTATTATTTTAGATATATACTTTATATAGAACATAAAAGTTTGGAGTTTAGTGAGAAAAAAACTTGGTACAGAAAGAAACTCTATAAGCCACACTGACAGGTGCACAGATTGTTAGTATTACCCCAAATCTTTCTGTAAATCTATACATTTTCTAGTACTATATTATCAGCTTTTTACATTTTTACACAAAATGGATTGCACTGAACACACAATCTATTTGTACAGATCAATAATTCATTTTTATGTCAGTTTCCCTTTAAATCCTATGAAATATTTTGAAAAAATAATCAAAAATTGAAAAAATATTCTATGCATTTTTTTTTTTTACTATTTCTGTAGCTGATCAATAACTGGTAATACAAAAGTTTTGCTTCAGAGAAAACAGTAATCTCTAAATTGGGTGAAATTATTTAACTTTTCAATAGAATGTGAAAGACTAGAGATCTCATCAAGAAAACTGGAGACACCAAGGGAGCATTTCATGCAAAGACGGGCACAATAAAGGATAAAAATGGCAAAGAATTAACAGAAGCAAAAGAGATTGAGAAGAATATACAAAAGAACTATACAAAAAGGTCTCGATGACATGGACAGCCATAATGGTGAGGTCACTCACCTAGAGCTTTGTATCCTGGAGTGTGAAATCAAGTGGGCCTTAAGGAACATGGTGTACAAAGCTAGTGGAGGTGACCGAATTTCAACTGAGCTATTTAGAATGCTAAAAGATCATGCTGTTAAAGTTCTGCCAACAAATTTGGAAAACTCAGCAGTGGCCACAGGACTGGAAAAGGTCAGTTTTCATTCCAAACCCATGCTCTATACAGTCAGCAAAAACAAGACTGGGAGCTGACTGTGGCTCAGATCATGAACTACTTATTTAAAAATTCAGACTTCAATTGAAGAAAGTAGGGAAAACCACTAGGTCATTCAGGTATAACCTAAATCAGATCCCTTATGATTATACAGTGGAAGTGACAAACAGATTCCAGGGATTAGATCTGATAGATAAGAGTGCCTGATGAACTATGGACAGAGGTTCATGACACTGTACAGGAGGCAGTAATAAAAACTATCCCCAAGAAGAAGAAATGCAAAAAGGCAAAATGGTTTTCTGAAGAGGCCTTACAGATAGCTGAGGAAAGAAGAGAAGCAAAAGGCAAGGAAGAAAAGGAAAGATATACCCATCTGAATGCAGACTTCCAAAGAATATCAAGGAGAGACAAGAAAGACTTCCTCAGTGATCAATGCAAAGAAATGGAGGAAAACAATAGAATAGGAAAGATTAGATATCTCTGCAAGAAAATTAAAGATACCAAGGGAACATTTCAGGCAAAGAAGGACACAATAAAGGACAAAAATGGTATGGACCTAACATAAGCAGAAGATATTAAGAAGAGGTGGCAAGAACACACAGAAGAACTATACAAAAAGATTTTCATGACCCAGATAACCACGATGGTGTGATCACTCACCTAGAGCCAGACATCCTGGAGTGTGAGGTCAAGTGAGCCTTAGGAAGCATCACTATGAACAAAGCTAGTGGAGGTGATGAAATTCCAGCTGAGTTATTTCAGATCCTAAAAGATGATGCTGTGGAAACACTGCACTCAATATGCCAGCAAATTTGGAAAACTCAACAGTGGCCATAGGACTGGAAAAGGTCAGTTTTCTTTTTTTTTTTTACTATTTCTGTAGCTGATCAATAACTGGTAATACAAAAGTTTTGCTTCAGAGAAAACAGTAATCTCTAAATTGGGTGAAATTATTTAACTTTTCAATAGAATGTGAAAGACTAGAGATCTCATCAAGAAAACTGGAGACACCAAGGGAGCATTTCATGCAAAGACGGGCACAATAAAGGATAAAAATGGCAAAGAATTAACAGAAGCAAAAGAGATTGAGAAGAATATACAAAAGAACTATACAAAAAGGTCTCGATGACATGGACAGCCATAATGGTGAGGTCACTCACCTAGAGCTTTGTATCCTGGAGTGTGAAATCAAGTGGGCCTTAAGGAACATGGTGTACAAAGCTAGTGGAGGTGACCGAATTTCAACTGAGCTATTTAGAATGCTAAAAGATCATGCTGTTAAAGTTCTGCCAACAAATTTGGAAAACTCAGCAGTGGCCACAGGACTGGAAAAGGTCAGTTTTCATTCCAAACCCAAAGAAAGGCAATGCCAAAGAATGTTCAAACTACCACACAACTCCACTCATTTGACATAATGGGAAGGTAATGTTAAAAATCATTCATGTTAGGCTTCAGCAGTACATGAACAGAGAACTTTCACATGCACAAGCTGAACTTAGAAAAAGCAGAGTAACCAGATATCAAATTGCCAGCATCTGTTGGATCATAGAAAAAGCAAAGGAATAATAATAATTTTTTTTTAAATCTACTTCTGCTTCATTGACTACTCTAAATCCTTTGATTTTGTGAATTATAACCAAGGAGATCCAATCAATCCTCCTAAAGGAGATCAGTCCTGGGTGTTCATTGGTAGGATTAACGTTGAAGCTGAAACTCCAATACTCTGGCCACCTGATACGAAGAGTTGACTCAGTGTAAAAGACTCTGATGCTGCGAAAGACTGAGGGCAGGAGGTTAAGGGGACGACAGAGGATGAAATGGTTGGATGGTATCACCAACTCAATGGACATGAGTTTGAGCGAACTCCTGGAGTTGGTGATGGAAAGAAAGGTCTGGCGTGCTGCAATTCCCTGCACTATCTTTCTGTAAATATAAAACTATTCTAAAGTTAAAAGTTTATTTTAAAAAGCTAACAATTTCAACAAATATTTAATCTTTTTAAAATATAAATTTATTTATTTTAATTGGAGGTTAATTACTTTATAAACTTTATTCCTATCCAGACTGAAAAATATTGAAAGTAACAATGTTAAATGTTGAAAGCCCTTAATGTCAGGTACTTAAAGTCTCCAAACTCCCTAAGCAGCAAGATCTAAATTCTCTTCCTATAAGGCCTATGTAGACCCTCATACACTAAGAGAGGTGAAAACATCAACCCAAGGCCTTCCCTGGTGGCTCAATGGTATCTAATCTGCCTGCCTATGCAGGAGACACAGGTTTGATCGCTGGTCCAGGAAGATTCCAATGCCGAGGGGTACCTAAGCCCATATACCACAGCTACTGAGCCCTTGTGCCTCAGTTACTGAAGCCAGCATACACTCTACCGTCTGTGCTCTACAGTAAGAGAAGCCATAGCAATGACAAACCCCTGCACTGCAACTAGAAAGCAGCATCTGTTCTCCACAACTAGAGAAAAGCCTACAAAGCAAAGAAGGCCCAGCACAGCCAAAACTCAATAAATAAATGAAGGAATCAACCCAGAATTTTCCAGTCACCCAAAAAATAAAGTTTTAATGTAACTGCTATCTGTTAGAACTTTTTTTTATCAGTTCAGTTCAGTTCAGTTGCTCAGTTGTGTCTGACTCTTTAAGACCCCATGAACTGCAGCATGCCAGGTTTCCCTGTTCAACACCAACTCCTGGAGCTTACTCAAACTCATGTCCATCAAGTCAGTGATGCCATCCAGCCATCTCATCTTCTGTCGGCCCCTTCCCCTCCTGCCTCAATCTTTCCCAACATCAAGGTCTTTTCCAATGTGTCAGTTCTTCCCATCAGGTGGCCAAAGTACTGGAGTTTCAGCTTCAGCATCAGTCCTTCCAATGAATATTTAGGACTGATTTCCTTTAGGATGGACTGGTTGGATATAACTGCTGTCCAAAGGACTCTCAAGCATCTCCTCCAATACTACAGTTCAAAAGCATCAATTTTTTGGTGCTCAGCTTTCATTATAGTCCAACTCTCACACCCATACATGACTACTGGAAAAATCAGAACTTTGACTAGACGGACCTTTGTTGGCAAAGTAATGTCTCTGCTTTTTTCCTAGGCTGTCTATGTTGGTCATAGCTCTTCTTCCAAGGAGCAAGTGTCTTTTAATTTCATGGCTACAGTCACCATCTGCATTGATTTGGAGCCCAAGAAAATAATTCTGTCACTGTTTCCATTGTTTCCCCTTCTGTTTGCCATAAAATGATGGGACCAGATGCCATAATCTTCATTTTCTGAATGTTGAGTTTTAAGCCAGCTTTTTCACTCTCCTCTTTCACTTTCATCAAGATGCTCTTTAGTTCTTCTTAGCTTTTTTTCCATAAGGGGGTAGTTATCTGCATATCTGAGGTTATTGATATTTCTCCTGGCAATCTTGATTTCAGCTTGTGCTCCATCCAGCCCGGCATTTTGCATGATGTACTCTGCTTATAAGTTAAATAAGCAGAGTAACAAAATACAGCCTTGAAGTACTCCTTTCTTGATTTGGAAACAGTCTGTTGTTCCATATACAATTCTACTGTTGCTTCTTGTCCTCCATACAGATTTCTCAGGAGAGCAGGTCAGCCAGATGCTAAATCTTATGCATATATTGGCATTTTAAATTTTCAAATCAAGTTCAATATAGGGAACAAGAAGAAGAAGAACCATAAACATAACTGTAAAAAATAAACAAAATTTCAATATGCTACAGAGGCAAAAATAAAATAAGAGGTTATAAGAACAAATAGGATTTTGTTAGTTGTATATAATGCAGACTGATCTTTGGCAATAAGTTGTAATGTATTTTGTACAAGTTTTGTAATCTGAATCTGTGTATCTCTATGTATGTATAATTGTATTAATATGTCTTTTTAAATCCCAGCACATTCAGCACACTGTATGTGTTCTAGCTTCACTCTTTTGCTACTCTGGATCTTCCTTTTTTGACAACAAGAAGCTTGACTTTGACTATGTACCATCTGTTTACTTATTTGTTTAACGCTAGTATACATGGAAAGTAGTTTCAAAATAGCTAGCCTATCCCTCTGTGGAGAAAGCGCACACACACACACACACACAAACTAGAGGATATATGTTTAGTATTACAGATTACAGTCAAAAGACTCATTGAGTCTCAGGAATTATTTTAATGGACTGAAATAAGTTGTCTGGGCTTAACTGGGCTAAAAGCTAAATTTAGAAGTTTCAGGAGTGTTTTCAGGAATTTGTGCAATTTGTGGGATCAGTGGGGAGAAAAGTTGAAATGATTTTGTAAGAATTTTTTTTGTTTTTGTACCAAGTATTTGAGTTTTCTTCAATGACGTTTGAGGAATATTGATAAAGAATAGGACTTATTTTAAATTCATATAGTCTTCTCAAGTCTACTTTTTGTACTTGATGATTATCAGTTTATGCTATGTGGGTCCTAGTTTTATCAGTGTTAAACTCACACCACATTTGATTGTAACTTACATGTTTACACATTAGTCTCACCCAATGGCTTGTAAGATTTTTAAAAAAGAAAGTGTATCTTACTTATATTTCTGCCGCTAGCATTTGCCATGTTTACGAGTATGAAATAAAATGTATTTATTTAGGCATTTTTAAAGCATATAGCATTTTTATTATATTTTTATTGTGACAAACAGCTATTATCACCTCCATTTCCAAGGGCTTAATATACCACTAGCCTTGCAACAATGTTTCTATGCTTAAAAATGTGTTTGTTTCTAATTTTCCTAGAAGACTATGTTTCAAACCAAGTAGGCGTCCAGTGCTGATTAAAAGCTGTGTGTGCTTAGTTGCTCAGTCATGTTGGACTTTTTGCCACCCATGGACTGTACCCTGCCAGGCTTCTCTGTCCATGGGGGTTCTCCAGTTAAGAATACTGGAGTGGGTTGCCCTGAACTCCCCCATCTTCCCAACCCAGGTATTGTACCTGGGTTTCCCACATCGCAGACAGAGTCTTTACTATCTGAACCAGCAGGGAAGCCCCATTAAAAGCTGGCCACTTCTAAAAGATCAGTGGTAAAGAATTTGCCTGCAGTGTGGGAAACCCGGGTTCAATCCCAGGATCAGGAAGATGCTGTAATTCTGTGGCAAATATTTCTTAATATAAGTCCAAGAAGATGAGTCTGTATAATGTAAGTACTTCATAAGGATTTCTCTTCTTCCTCTTATTTTTCTCCTTTTCCTCCTCCTCTTACTTCTTCTTATTTTTTATTTCTTACAGATTTACATATATACTATATTACCAATAGAGTACCGAAACATTTCATTAACCTAAATATAACTGCAAAACAAATCTGCACTCAAGTGAACTTTGTTAAGATGGGAAATAATTAACCATTTTTTTGTGATGTTATTTAGTCTTCATTTAAATCAATTAAATTGGTTCATATAGCATAAGCATAAAAGAGACAAGATTATGGCTTTGCCTCTGGTACATCAAGTATAGGGACTCAAAATTCATGATATTATTTATTTACTTTTTTGATGTGCATGTTTCTAAATGAGACAAATCTTGCTTTATTTTTTAGATTATAGACCACATGTCATGATGATCTCCAGATTTCTCTTGACACTAATGTTACCAGCTGGAAATTTTTTTATTAGGTCACAAGACAAATGTTTATATATTCTTCATAAGACATTTATCCAATATTGAATAAATGTATCAGTATCACACATGTATCAATATCAATAACTTGATAAAGAATAAGACTTAGTTTGAATTCATACATTTTTTTCCTGGTTTTATGGTTAGTATATAAAGAATTCCTTACATATTAATTACATGCTCAATTATGTTATACATTTTTCCAAGATATAGACATATAAAATGTGCTAATATATGTAATATAGTAAGTAAAGTCACTCAGTTGTGTCTGACTCTTTATGACACCATGGACTATAGCCTACCAGGCTCCTCCCTCCATGGGATTCTCCAGGCAAGAGTACTGGAGTGGGTTGCCATTGACTTCTCCAGGGGATGTAATATAGTAATCCTATTTAAATAAGTATTATAATCCTTGGATATATTTTATCATGTTTTCAAGATATCACTATTCAGGATAATGTAAAAATTTAAATCATTCTTCAAAAATAACAGAATTTTAATTGAAATAAATTATCTTTACTGTTGTTGGTTTCTTGAAGTGTATACTCCAAAAATCCTAAATAAGATAAAGGATTGCTGATTTGCATTTTAAAGGACCTGAGGATTTTACAGTGATGTGTATCCTCTTTATGTTAGAATTTAAAGCATATTAGGTTAAATGCAATGATGGTGATATTTAGAAATGGAAAAATTACAAATTATAAATGATTGACAAAGCAGAAAATTCAGAAAACAGCATAAAATCTAGAAAAGCAAGGAATGCTTTGTAAAACTGTCCCAACTGTATCAATAATCTTTTCTTCAGCTCCTGATTATACAATTATATTGATTATTATATTTGCCAAGTGTATAACTGTGTATGTATGACCATGAAAAGTACAGTATGATGTCTCATCTTCTCTGATTAGCATTCCTCATATCTGTCTCAGACACCTACAAGAATCTTCCTAACACATTTATCAGCTTTTTCTCTTACTCTGTGGGTTTCAAAGTGATCTTTTAAAAATCAAAATGAAATCATGTGACTTGTCTACTCAAACATATTACTATCTTTACTCTTAGAACTTAAAATCAAACTTGTTTTTATATACTCTACAAGTTCATATATGAACTGATCCATATTTATTCTTATAGTGACCTCTTGCACTATTCTTTCCTATTGTTCATATATATATTCATCACATTGGTCATTCTTTTTTTTTTTTTTTT